>JANUYF010000004.1:272118098-272230598 GCA_026167975.1 Phrynosoma blainvillii
GTACTGCAGTAAAAAAAATAATAATTCTAAAATGTGTTGCATTAGAGCACCTATAACTTTATATGTTATTGTTCTGTGGCTCTTCTTACGCACTATTACAATTTATAATTCCACAAAGGAGTGGAAACTATGCTTAAAATTTACTTTTATTTTAAATTCATGTCAATTAGTATTGGTCCTTATATGTATTTCTCCTCTAAGCTGTACCATATTTAACCCTAATTTCTAAAGCTAGGAATTCATGGTCTCCAGTTCAATTAAAAAACTGGGCAGGAGATAAACACTGCTGGCCACCTCCCTAAGATATTTGAATATAATTATGATTTTTTTTAAAAAATAAATGAAGTCTGAAGGATACTTCATAATTTAAAAAAGGCAACCAGCTATAATTGGTGTGATACAACATTAAATCACATCATACAAAAATTCTGAGGTATTACTGTTGGAAGAATTATACATTGCATTCTTTTCCCTCCTTAATTAGGTTGGGACTTCACCCCTCATCTCTCTCTCATTCTGTCAATTTTAAGAGGCAGTTTAATTGACTCTCTGAACTTTCTAAACTGTCAGTAACTGCCTGCTCTAAGTCTAGTAACAGTCTCTTCCTACTACATTAACACCAGCCAGGACAGGATTAAGTTTGTTGTGTAAATATCCATTAACGTCATTATTGTTTGTTTTTAAACCACAAACTACATGTTTGCCTTTTTTTGATTTAGTCTTTATTCTTTAGGAAGGTACATTAAAATATAGTCTGGCCCATAATTTTTGCTGCTCTGCTGATGCAGTTAATTTAACTTTCATACTTGCATATTTCAGTTTACCTTTAAAAGGGTTAACACCTTGGCAAACTAAAATTGCACTCCACAATTACCAGACCCAAATAGTTTCTCAAGGTCCTCCAATGCAACTCTGTGGTCAACATCTGCCAGAGATTGACCACAGAATTGCACTGGAAGAGCTACAAAGGCCTAGTGGAGTGTTCTCTCTAGGCATCTCTAGGTCCTTCAGTGTGACTTTTGGTTAAAGTTGACCATAGAGTTGCACTGGACGACCTAGATCAGGGGTAGGCAACCTTTCCCCTTTAAGGGCCGAGGGACTTCAGCTCCCAGAAGCCTCAGCCATGTTGGCCAATAGTCCCATGTTGGCCAATAGCTCCTGGGATTCTGGGAGCTGAAGTCCCTTGGCCCTTAAAGGGGAAAGGTTGCCTACCCCTGACCTAGATATTCCTAGAGGACATATTAATACAATCCATGAATAATCAATTCCGCAAAAGTCAAAGCCACAGTTGTGGAGGGACGAGTGTACTTTATATTCTTGCCATATAAGAATCCCCTGGAATGTTAGGTGTGAATTTCTTTTATACAGGGGAATTTTGAATGCTTAAAAACTTGTTAGGATGGAGTGGGCGCTAGACTAAATTGGGCTTCATATTTAATACAATGTTTACTATACACATTTTTTTACCTGTTATAGTTTTTTGTGGGTTTTTCGGGCTGTGTGGCCATGTTCTAGAAGTTTCTTTCTGATGTTTTGCCAGCATCTGTGGCTGGCATCTTCAGAGAACACTTGCTGCGTTATTTCATTTATTATTTCATCATTGCCTTTTATGTTAGTCCATTGTAACTGATTCAGTTATGCTTTATAATAGTATCCTATTTTCATGTTATTTCTGTTGCTATGCTTTATTATTTTTACTATTGTTTTAAGATAAAATATTGTGTTTTATGAACATTTATGACTCTTCACCATCTTATCTGTTATTTCAATAAAAATAAAATTGGTTTCTTTTTTAGCATTTTTCTGGTTTAATGGCTGCTAGCTTTCAAGTGCAACCTATTTAAAAAGTGAACTGTCACTTGAGGAAGCTTCCTGGAGAAGCAATTCACCCCTTTGGGGCCAGAGAATTGTTGGACTAGAGGGACAGCCTGGAAGGACTACAGATGGTCATAAGGGCACACTCATCCATAGCTCAATAGATCTTGTGTTTGCCTATACTTCCACAGCACTTGGAAGTGATGTCAGTAGTGATGTTTGCGTTTGCCTATACTTCCACAGCACTTGGAAGTGATAGTCAGTAGTGATGTTTGGGATTTCCCCCAAACTACCAGCAATTTAATATCAAGAGGATCTGTAACTCAGATCACACTTTTGTGGAATGCTAGAGATTTGCAAGCATCAGACCCATTGTTTTTAATGCACAGTCTAAGGTACTAGTTAAGATGTTATTGACAGCAGCTGTTTGTGGAAAGGAAACATGAAAACGTATTTTTTCATTTATTAGGTCTGACTGAACTGACATTTTGTGATTGGTCATATACTCATTTTGTAGTAGTGGCCATGGCATGCCCTTGAAATTTCAAAGTGTAGCCATAGGTCTACTAAGGTTGTGGATCTTTGCCCAGTACCATCTACATAACCCAATACTTACCGGGCTACAGTCACAGTTTTGATTATGCCCATGTAGAACAAGAGCTGATGCTGAATGCTTTCGCCAGATCAATTTATCAAACAAATTGTTAAGGCCAGGGATCAATCTGAACTCTGCAATCATTTTGTGAACCTAGGCAGAAGAAATGTTCAGTCAGTCTCACCTCTGCATCACTACGGTAAACAACCCTGCACATATACAGCTAATAGTTTTATTAAAATAACTTCAAATCAAATCAAGCACTTAAATACATTTACAGCTGCCTCATTTACAAGGAAGTATAAATGCCTTCTTAAAATACATGTTTCAGCTTGAGACAATAAACATATGATATTTCTGTTCTGCAACTTTCATTCAGATAAATGGGAAGTATGTATAGAAGGTTTCCTAGAATATTTTATAGCTATTACTATTCAGTAATGCACTGCACTCAGTATTTTAATGTGACATTTTCTAATGTGGATTTATTAGTTCCAAAATGGCATCACATGTCAACACAGGCATGCATAAAATATAGTATTGTGCTAATTAGACAAAATCTTAACTTGATGGTATTTGTATTGGGGGTCCCAATTCTATACGCTTCTCCAGTGGTAAACAAATGGCTTGAAAAGTTAACTCCCAACTGACCAATCAGCAGTCTTCTAGCTGTTATGCAAGATGTTTATGCAATGCATCAATGGATATTGACACATTCTTACTTTATAAGAATAAACTGTGTATTTTATTCATAATAGTTCAAATGGATGTGGATAATTGGGGACTTAGCAGTTCAGATGTCTACATTTGAAGTTTTCTCAAGCATTTTAATATGTAGGATTTTAAATAGTCAGACCTCCATTTGGCTTTGGGTAGATGTTGCTTTTCAGTTCATTTTATGTATTTGAATATTTAAGGACAGATTCTCACCTGATTCCTTTGTCTGCCCATTAAAAGTACACAGAGAACATACAAAACCTCCAGCTTATACATGATCTCATGCATGATCTTCATAGATTGTGGAAGCTGATTCCTTGTAGAGGGGTTAGCAAACCCACTCTCATCTGAAGATTCTAAAAGGCACAGAAATGTTTAACTTGGCAGCATTTACAAGAAGCAATACTTATCAATGCATTAAAAATGTAGAACACAGAAACAAGTTGATTTATTTGATGAAGTAGAAATGGATCATACCACCTAGAGAGTTTGCTTGCACATGTTAAGTGTATGCTCCCATTCCAGTATTAAAATGCCAAGGCAGGAATACAAAACCCCCCCAAATCAGATGCATCTAATTTCTCCTGCTTAAAAGGCAAATCATATGGACATACAGCTGTGTATCAAATATACTTAAAAGAATTTCTAGTGTGCAAGACCCACATTAATTCTTTAAATATCTGAACCAGTAGACATAGCTAAATGAGGTCAAAACCGCTGATTTGGCTCTCGTGACAGGGGAAACTGTGAACATGCAAGGGAATGTGGTTACTCACTTATGCAGGGAAGATATGCAAACACAGTGAGAGATATGCAAACATAGTGAGAGAATTAAGGCAGTATTAATTTTCCAAAACATACATTAATCTGCCAAAACAAATTACCATAAAGCAGGATTACTGAATGGCAAAAAGCTACTGAGCCTCTTCTCAAGATATGGTGCACAGATGAAGGTGATAAAGCTAAGTAGTTTTTCAAAGTAGATACCTGTGCTGCTTTGCTCTGTCTCTTCATCTGCCACACGCATTAGTGCATCAAGGACAAGTGCATTATCTAGCCAGGTATACCACTCTTCTAATTCCTGAAGAAAACTGGAAGTTCCTGTTGTTTCTGAAACTTTTCTGGTTGCTAGTTTACACAATCGTTCAATGAAGCCTGGTATATTTAGAAGTGTAGCTATGACAACAAACAAACAGTATTGTTTTAAAACATTAAATTGTTAGAAAATCTATGGATGACTAAATATGTCAAGTTTACTTCCATCTCAGTTTATATTAATTTACACTGCCAGGATTTTTCAGTTGATCATTACTTTGCATACTGAGAATTTGATGTTGGATTTCAACTGCAGTTTCTACCCATAGGTTTTGTTGTTGTTTTTTGGAGGGGGGGGGGGGAAGAAAATAGGAAGGTACTGTAAACAAATCAAACCCAAGAGAGAAGCAAAGTTTTTTTTAAAGTGCCTATATTTATCAATTAAAAAGCCCAACACAGACTTGGATTCCTCTGACATCCTGAAAATGATTGAGAATATTTCAAATGTTTACCCAAGCTGAAGGAGTTAGGGACTTTTCCAAAACATGCCAGGCATTTTAATTAATTAATGACTATAGTAGTTAGGAAATTATGTTTCCCTTGGAGTAATTTGTTCATTTTCAGGGGACAAAATGTTTTAAAATTCCTTCCCTGCAGACTTAAAGCAAGCATACAGTCCCATACCTGCAAATCTAAGGCATGCATGCCAGAGATGGCACACAAAGCCATTTTGCCCAGCATACAGAGTGGGGAAGAGAACGAAAAGGCATGCACTTGCTCCTCCTCCTCCTGGCCGTATCAGGCTTTCAGCTACCTCCAGAGGGGCAGCTGAAGGCCCAGGTGGGTGCGAGGAAGAAGTCCCACCCCCACAGGATGGAGGTCCTGCCCTGGAAGTCCCCCCGAAACTCCTGCCTCTAGTGCAGGGTAACACCTTGTACCAGAAGGTTTAGCTTGTGCACTCAATGCCTAAAAGTTTCACCATCACTGATATAGTTTCTCTCTACCCCATCCATCTTTACTTGAAACACTTAATGTGGACATTTTACCTTGATTAATTTCAGCCCGAGAAGGACCCAAGCTTTTTTTCTGTTGAGCATTTTTTGCAAGTAGTGTATGCTTATCATCACTGCCTGTGTCGAGCTCTGAAATTGTAACTGCAAGGATCCTGCAGAAGTTTGCAAGTTGCTGTTGATCAAAGCTAGAAACCAGACTGGAGAGATTTGGAATATCCTCCAGCTGAATCATTTCCTGAAAGGAGACAAGTGACATGTTTTTTGGTTAATTAATCTTTTTAAAAATCTTGTATATTGATAGATCACACTCTATACTCCAGAGGGGAATACAACATTTAAAATAAACTTTAGTTCCAGTTTTCTTCGCTATGCAATTTATAATCCATAATGAATGTGCTTAAAAACTGATGTTTTGTATATTGTCACATCAACAAAGTACAGAAATTCAGCTTCTATGGAGCAGACCCCCAATCATGATATTCCTTCCCCTCCCTGCAAGTTCATGTTTATGTTCATGTTGCCCTCTTCCTCCATTTTAAAAATGCTGTGGCTGGTCTCCAAACCTCAATTGTTTAAACATCATCTATTCTATTCAGCTTCAAGCAGTAACTGAAATATACTGCTGACAGTATGACAACCCTAATTCTTCCCTAAGAAAACAGAAAAAGAACAGAAAACTAGTTCTTTTTCTTACTTATATTTTCAGTCTTAATCAAACTATGTATTTGCAGGCACTGCAGGTTTATCAATTAAAGCTGTGGTAAAAAAATATTTAACATACATAACATATATAACACAACATCATAACGTATCTGATAAATATCTACAATTCTCTACACATACTTTCTAGCAATCAAAATGTTTCCAAGATTAATCAACAAACCTTTTTCACTCCCAGGATGTCTTCAATGAGAGTGGCTGTTTGCAGGAATGTCTTTTTGTTTGTCATTAATGTGAACAAAAACAACACAAAATCATTCCTTTCTGCCAATCGTTTAGTGACTCCTTCAGTCTACGCAAATGAGAAAAAGGAGATGCCTGATCAAATGTTGACACTGAGAAGATAAGGCATGTCTCATCTTTGTATTCCCTGATGAAAGCTATCAAATTCCCATGGAAACCCACTGTATTGCTTAGCATTTATTTCAGCAATTAACATCAAAGAAATCTTTACAAAACTTTGTATAAATATCTGGACAAAAGTAGTAGTAACAATTTTACTGATATACTACAACAAATGAAATACCACTGAAAAGTTTATATCAGGATTACAGATGTGCATCACATTAATTCATGTCAAGAATCTTTTAAGTCTGGCTACATCATAAAGCAAAAGTGCTCTTTTGTTCATAGTTTATGACTTACACATATGCAAGTGTTGTACAATATGCTTAAACAATCCTTGATGAGGTCATCACTTACTGCAAGAGATAAAACACCAGTTAATGCTTCCTGAACTACCACTCTGAAACTTACACTTATATGTATAATTTCATAAAACAGATTTTTCTCATATGCATGTTTTCGTGCAAGCACACATGCATACTCTTCAACATGCACAGGAATTATATAAACAGCAAGCATATCAGCTGGTAAAATTCAACAGGTTTAATGGACTAATAGGGGTTAGGCACATGCAAGTAAGCAGGTGGCAACACAGGTTTGTACTCCTCACTCCCCAACTGTGGAACACATCTTCCAAGCTATATGCTTGGTCCTTCCTCCTATAAGCTTTAAACACCACTTTCCTACTGCAGTTTTATAGTGTGCTGCCTTATTTTTGGTTATCATTTTGTGCTGCTGTCATCTACTACTATGCCAATAATGATGAGATGCCAACAATTATGGCAAGTAGGCAACTTCTTCAGATCAAAATCACCAAGCTAGTATAGGGTATACTTTTAAAGATTAAGTTATTTTTGCAAATCACTCCACAGCTAACATAGAATGCAGTTATCTTACCATACTCCCATTTTGAAACTAATGTTTTTAAACACCAGTGTATTAAATTGCCAGTCAAGTAAGAAATTGTGAGGCTGACACACTTTGGATTTACCCTTCAAGGCTTCAGAAAAATATGGTTTTAATCTAAAATTTACCACCCTGAAGACATCATATTAATTCTAACGTAACACTGACATTTTCACACACAGTTAAGTACATATGAACTTGCACAAGTGCCTAATTTTTCTTTCAAGATACAAGGGGAAAATAAGGAACCAAAAGAACACTTTATGAAAGAAATGCATTTACTTACTTTTCTGTTTTTTCTTCTGTGTAATAAGTGTTGGTCTCATAAGTATTTCTACTAGTAGCTATGAATGAAACATACAATTAACTTTAGATATATTTATATAAAAATGGTATAATCATTACTTTAAAAGTAACTGGTTTGTTTCAGTTTAATCAAAGTATTATGTAACAATACACCTCTTTTTCATAGCACACAAAAAATCCAATAGCTCTATGTAACAGTAGCCATATTTCAAGAGTGGGTGCACACCATGGATGTGTTCAAAAATAATGCTTCCCCCAGCTTTGTGTTCTGTACACAACTCTTGGGCTTGTACACTCCCAGGGCATGAACATAGGAAAACAAAATCTGTTTACCTTATTATGCCTGGATTACTATGTTATAGCACAGTGTGAATAACTGCATATGGACAGGGGTGAACTTTCCCTAACCCCGCGCAAGCTACAACCTCCTGATAACTTGTGAAAATACCTGCTTTTTGTTATGTACAGTCCAAAAGGCTACTGAAAGTAATGTGGCATTACTACCACTTATCATTTCGAAAAGCTTATATAGTTGGGAGTGGAGGGTTCTACTATTTAGAGGGAACTACTATCCTAATAGTCAATAAAGAGATTCAAACTTGAGCAAAAGCCACACAATGATTCTTTCTGACGTAGATGTTAAAAGCAAAACATAACCCATATATCACTTACGTCAACTCCTCCAAATAAGTCAAATGTGTATGTATTTGGAAAAGTGGATTCTTGAGCAGTCTTTCTTTCTTCTGTAACAAATGCCATGGCTTCCATTGAAAGGAGGGGAGAAATCTCCTGGCAGGAAATAAAAACACAGTTACAAGCACCCAGCTACATTTCATATCAGAGATAATAAGTCAAGTTACGAGCAATTGTTACTGAGTGAATATTACTTAAGGTATTTTCAGAACATTAACTTACATCACCAGATAATCTATTTCCTCAACAAATGCAGACTGGATAACTGCATCAGCTAAAGGTAACTGAAATAAAAGTATACATAACAGACTGGATCATAACTTGGTCACACTGAGAGCATACCCATTAGTATCAACAAATGAGTTCATAATGATTAATGTACATTCTGCCATTGGTTTCAGTCAGTCTACTTTAGGCATGACTGAGTCTTGTTCCAATCACATATGCTGCCAGTCAAGCCAGACTTGTGAAGCTTCCAAATATGCAAGATTATGGAGGAAATGTCAGATGAGCAATCTCTGTGCCAATATTCAATTTTGACTCAACAGCAACTTCTATTACAAAAACTGGAAACCAAAAATGACCAAGGGACCTTCCATACAAAGAAAGGCTAAGGCATCGGGGCCCAGAAAACAACTTACATTGTTATTTATTTATTTCATTCATATGCTCCCTTTCTCCCAGGAGGGAGACAGTTATTTGCTGTCATGTTGACTTCAACATATGGTGACCCTATGAATGACCCTATCTGTAGAATTCTTTTCCAGAACATTTCAAAGGAGTTGATTTTCTTCCTATGAGCTTGGTAATAATATATCAGCTTGGTAACAATATGTCTTTACAGTTGAGGATCTCGTCAAGTTCCTTTATGGCTGCCTTCCTAAGTCTTACTTGTCTTCTGATTTCTTTACTGTGCTCTTCATTTTGATTAATGATTGAGTGAAGGTATAGAAAACCTTTGACTATCTCAAACACATTGTTACCTACTTTAAAGTTAGGCAAATCATCTGTAGTCATTATTTTGTCTACTTCATCTTTCATTAGTAGTCATTTGAAATCTTTTCTATATACTGATAGTTATATGGTGTCATCTGTATATTTTAAATTGTTGATGTTCCTTTTCCCAATATTAACACTGCTTCCTCTGAATCTAATCTTGTTTTCAGTATATGGTTAGCATATACTGCATATACAAATTAAACAGATAGGGTGATAAAATGCAGACTTGCCTGACCCTCTTGCTAATGGGAAACCATTCTGTTTCTCCACATAACGTCCTGACAATGGCCTCTTGTACAGAGCATAGGTTATGTATCAGGACAATCACATGTCATGACAGTCTCATTTCCTTTCTAGCAAATCATAATGCCTCATGATCTATACAATCAAAGGCTTTGCTGTAATCTATAATACACAAGCTGATTTTCCAAGGTATGGTTTGCAACATGTTCCCTAGTGTCTCTTTTTTTTCTGAACCTATCTTGGACATCTGATATTTCTCTTAGATTATAGAGGGCTCTCCTCATCAACAGGTTTATGATCCATGAATCTTATCTCTCACGGATTTCCACCCCATTATTCAATGGCAGCAATGTGAATGCACATGCTGAAGCATGAATGTTCACACTGATGCTGTGGAATAATATGGGGTGTGACTGTTCATGTTTTTTAGCATCTGCGGGGCCCTGGAACTGAATTCCCATTGATATGGGGCACCCACTGTAATCTAATAAAATTGTGCAAAGCATGGGGAAGAACAGCAAACTGGGTATTTCACTAACCTCAGAATCAGTAAATGTGTGCAATTTATAAGGGCCAAGATTTAAAATATCTGAGGAAAATAAAAATGAACACAACACAATACATCCTTCTTCATATAACAGTCTGCCTGTCAATCAGAAAACTTACCTTTAAGATGCTTTGGCACTGGGAAAAATCACTATTGGGATGGCTATTTTCATACAGCTTTTGTAGGAGCAATGGAATGCCATTCCATTTTGCTTGTTTATCTCTTTCCTTTAACAATGCTTCTGTAATCTACAAAATGAGAGAACAAATACATTTTCAGAATTAAGACTTTGCATCCTGTCCATGCTTGATGATGGTTTTAAGTTGGTCAATATATTCTTAAACAGAATTATTTTATCTGATTATGTGTACATTATTATACTAAAGATGGGGAATACAAATATATTTTTCTATTTTTATCCAAAATTACTGTCAATAAATATTAGGCAAGAGATACAGCATGTTCACGGGTGGCTGGCGAATGTGTTGCTATAGAGCCATGTTGGCAAAACTACAACATCCGTGCCATCTCTGGCAGACAAAGTCAGTTTGGAGGGCAAGTAGAGAGATGGGAGGGTGGGGGAAGAGGCATGCGCCTGCTCCTCCTCTTCCCCTGCCCTCTTGTCGCTTCAACTGACTCTCCAGAGATAGTTAAAGGCATGGGAGGGCAGGGAGGACAAACAGGTGTGTGTTTGTTCCTCCTCTTCCCCGCCATCTCCAGAGAGGCAGCTGAGGGCCTGGGCAGGGGGAAGAGGAGGTCCTGCTCCCCAGAAGGTGGAAGTCCTTACCCCAGAAATCCCACCCCTCCGGCACCTGGTAACACCCGGTGCCAGAACACCTTTAAGTTTGGGAACTCAGTCTTTAAAATGTTTGCTATCACTGCCATAGGGGCAGGAAGTTCAATAATCATTTACGGTCATTCCTCCCGCAGTTGTTCCAGGGAGGTCTTTCAATGCCAATCTTGTGTGAAAAATATGGTCCAGGACCTAGATGGCTCCTGTACAACCTGCAGCAACTGAGAGAAGCAGCCATAAAACTGAGAGGTTTATTTGCTGCCCCTACAGCAATGGATCCAGCAGCCGTCCCTGAACATGCCATGCTGTGTATCTCTTTTGTATAATCTTTCTAATTTTCTTAAGATGTTCTTGAAAATGAGTTGAAAAATAATAATAATAATAATGGTAATTTTTAAAACAAAAATACATTTTTTTTAAAAAAGTCAGATTTTGTTTCTATTCTAAACATAAAACTGACTACCAGTGTCAGTCCTTGAGCCATTATCAGCCATTGGGATGTACTGAGTTTCCAGAAAATAAATAAATATGTGCAACCAATGACCACAAATGTGACATCAACTCTTGTGACATTAGAAAAATATTGTCAGTCTCCCAAATCTGAGAAGCACTGACTTAAGACTATCCTGAAGTCGAGTTAGACTGAAAGGATGCTCCAACCAGAAAATAGGACAAGGGAGAATGATTTACCAGCAGGATCCATCAACTAGATCAAAAGCTGGATTAGAAACATCACCAAACAAGCAACTGATATAGGAGTAATAGATTGACATAACTGCCTGTTTTTCTTTAGTATATTACAGCATGATGGTCATAAGTGTAAAATGTCAACATCAGTATCAAAAACACCCATGAACACCATTCCCTATGAAAATGGAACACTGAAAAGCTTTTATCTATTTGTTTTGAACAGTAAGACGAGAGATTGGTTCAACATGACAGAATTTTCAAATACTGACAGTCCACGGATTCTTTATCGACAGATTTCACCAACCACTGTTTGAATATATCTATATATTCCCCCAAACAAACCTTGATTCTTTCATTTTATATAAGAGACACTATTATACCATGCCATTGTATATAATAGGAGTTGAGCATCCGCAGATGTTGGTATCCATAGGGGGTCCTAGAACCAAACCCCAGCACATACCAAGGGCCCGCTGTAGTAGAATTTTCAGTACTGGAGCCCAAATACCCCCAAAACACCAGATTCTTTGATCTTGGAAGTAAGCAAGCTCAGCTCTGGTTAATTTCTGGATGGGAGATTGGCAATGAATACCAAGTGCTGTAAACTATATTTACAGGTAGGAACTGACAAACCACCTTTCAGTATTCCTTGCTTAAAAAAAACTTACAAAATTCATGGGATTGGTATGAGTTGATAAACAACTTGAAGACACTGTCATACACAACTCAAAGAGACTATGGCCCAGAACAGACAGGTACAAAAGAGTGGCCTAAGTATGCCCTGGCCAGAAGCGGGTCAGAATCCCGCTGTCCACGCAGGCATGCTCCCAAGGCAGACCATTATCCCAGCTCCTTTTTGCTTCAGAGCAGCTTCCAGACACTTTAGAGGCATGCGTCATTTAATCAGCATACCTCCAAATCATCCGAAAGCTGCTTCATTTGGCCCATCTATTTTACCTCTATGTCTCTGCAGAGCTGCAGCACTGGAGGATCTAACTGACATCTTCAAATGTCAGACTCATAATATCAGAGAACAGTTTTTACAAATGCTGGTAAAGAAAATAAAGTACTGGAATTTGAATGAGAGAAATTATGCTTTTATTACAATGAAAAATCAGTATATAATTCAGAAGGCTTCCATTTTAATGTCATCGGCAACAGGAAAAGATTTTTAAATATTTCAGTCAATTATGAACCCTAGTTTGAATCCTACTGGCTAACCCAAGCTAGAACAGACCCACTGAATCAACTGCTGAATGAGGAGTCAATACATAAGCAAATCACATTGATTCAAGGGATTTAATGTGTCCCTTAAAGCAGTGGTCCCCAACCCCCGGTCCACAGCCCAGTATCGGTCCACAGAACAAATGGTACCAGGCCGCCCTGCTACTGCTTGTTTTAATAATCAACGCAACGCCACAACCTCCCCCCCCCAGTGGGCCACGGAAAAATTATCAACCGTTGACCGGTCCACGGCAATAAAAAGGCTGGGGACCACTGCCTTAAAGTATATATATATATATATATATATATATATATATATATATATATTGCTGACAGTGTGGATTCCTAATAGTATTTGAATTGTACTTGACAAATGGGCTAAGTCAAATAAAACAAGACTAAGTGAAAAGCTGAATTTAAAAAAAAATGGATCCCGTTTGCAGAAGTTGTAATTTGGACTAAATCTTCAAAGTTTGCTTAGCCCTACAGTTAATCTCTAAATGAGGAATGGCTCAATGACTTTTCTGACTCCGGGGGCGGGGGGGCAGAGTGCCAATGATCTCTGTTGCAAGAGCCATTTTCATGGACCAGAAATTATTGACTGTGCTGGGAGAAAGGCAGAATATAAATTAAATACATAAATATATTTTAGGAGAAAGTAAAGCTAAGCATGGTTCAGGAGAGGAAGAGGCACCAGGGATCACACTGCAAATATATGATGTCTAGCAGGGAGTTCCAAAAGAAAATCAGCATGTGCTTTATAGACTATAGCAAGGCTTTTGACTGCATAGATCATGAGAGGCTATGGAACGCCCTTAAAGACATAGGAGTGCCAACATATCTGATAGTCCTAATGAGGAATCTGTACTCAGGACAAGAGGCCACTGTTAGAACAGAACATGGAGAAACAGAATGATTCCCAATTGACAAAGAAGTCTGACAAGGCTGCATCCTATCACCCTATCTATTGTAAAGAAAGCAGGCTTGGACATAGAAGAGGGAGGAGTGAAAATAGGAGGAAGAAATATCAACAACCTGAGATGTGCAGATGACACCATAATATTGGCAGAAGACCTCACAGACCTGGAAAAACTACTAAGGAAGATCAAAGAAGAAAGTGCAAAAGCAGGCTTAATGCTGAATATAAAGAAAAAAAATGGCCACAGAAAACTTACACACATTCAAACTAGACAATGAGGAAATAAAATAGTAAAAGAGTTCTCATATCTGGGATCAAACATTGATTGGAACAGGGACTGCATCCGGGAAATCAGGAGATTAAGAATGAGGGAGACGGCTATGAAAGAACTAGAAAAGATTCTAAAATGCAAAGACATACAGGTCAGCACAAAAGTCAGAATCATACAAGTCTTCGTATTCCCTATTACCATGTATGGATGTGAGAGCTGGACAGCCAAGAAAGAAGATAGGAGGAAAATCAACTCAATTGAGATAATGTGGTGCTGGAGAAAAGAGCTGAGGATTCCATGGACAGCCAAAAGGACAAACAAATGGGTCCTAGAGCAGACCAAGCCAGAAATCTACATGGAAGCCAAGATGACAAGACTTAGACCAGGGGTAGGCAACCTTTCCCCTTTAAGGGCCAAGGGACTTCAGCTCCCAGAATCCCAGGAGCTATTGGCCAACATGGGACTATTGGCCAACATGGCTGAGGCTTCTGGGAGCTGAAGTCCCTCGGCCCTTAAAGGGGAAAGGTTGCCTACCCCTGACTTAGACTGTCATACTTCGGACACATGAGAAGGCATGAATCGTTGGAAAAGACAATAATAATAGGAAAGGTGGAGGGGAGTAGAAAGAGAGGAAGGCCACATGCTAGATAGATGGACTTT
Organism: Phrynosoma blainvillii; assembly: GCA_026167975.1. Taxonomy (NCBI): domain Eukaryota; kingdom Metazoa; phylum Chordata; class Lepidosauria; order Squamata; family Phrynosomatidae; genus Phrynosoma; species Phrynosoma blainvillii. Next base: position 272,132,590 of record JANUYF010000004.1, read on the forward strand.
ATTAAAGATACCACAAATAATTTTGCAGGAGCTGGGCAGAGCAGAAGAGGACAGGGGGGCCTGGAGATGTCTCATCCATAGGGCTGCCATGGGTCGAGACCAACGCAAAGGCAGTTAACAACAACAAAAAATGCCATTTCACAGTGGACTTTTCATCCCCAACATCTTAGAATGGCCTAATCTGACCCAAGCAAAATAGGGTTTTTGTTCTGTTAAGCCCTTGTTTTCCCTATTACCAAATATGGATGTGAGAGCTGAACAGTTAAGAAAGAAGATAGGAAGAATATAAATGTATCTGAGATGTTATGGTGGTGAAGAGTGCTGAGGATCCCATGGACAGCCAAAAAGACAAACAAATGGGTCCTAGAGCAGATCAAGCCAGAAATCTCCCTGGAAGCCAGGATGAGGCTGTTGTACTTTGGGCACATCATGAGATGGTATGGATCATTTGAAAAAACAATAATGCTAGGAAAGGTGGAGGGAAGCAGAAAGAGTGGAAGCTGTGTACTAGATGGATGGCCTCTATTAAGGAGGTCACCAGTATGAGTTTGCAGAAACTAAGCAGAGCAGTGGAGGACAGGGAGTCTTGGAGATGTCTCATCCACAGGGTCGCCATGGGTTGAAATTGATTTGAGGGCAGTTAACAAAAAAAAAAGGGGGGGGGATTTTGTCTGGAAATTTTTAAAGATGTTGGGGGGAGTATCCAGAGATAACTCAAGGATCTCACAGGACTCTCTCTAAAAGGATTATGCAATTTTAAAAAACAAAACAAAACAGTATCTTTTATTTGTTAAAATTACAATACATACAATTTAAGAAGCCAACAATAAGTCATAATCTAAGTTTCCTTTAAACTCATCCACCCTCCCTCTTCTCCATTATACATTTGTTCAAAGCATCTTCCTGTCAATTCTCTTACTTTAAAAAGTACCTCTATTTGTTTATCTAATTTCATTAATGTTAATCTTCCACTAGTTATTTACCCAACATCTCACCTGATCTAACAGTGGTTTAAATCTATTACTCTGACACAAGTAACTTATAAATGGTTCCCATATAGCCTTGAATATTTTTTTTTGTTTCTCATCACTTTAATCTTACTTTATATGCAATTTTTTCAGATAAGGCTATGGCACATATTTTGTATTGAAAGGTTCTCCAATTTTATGTAGTTCATGAGCCATAAATCCCCATCCCTGCTCTAACATGAATGAAAACCTTCCAACTATATTGAGTCAAAAAAGGTTTTCTATGCAAATGAAGAACCAGTCTGATTAACTCTCAAATGTAAATGCAGTGGTTCCCAAACTGGTGTGGACGTCTGCTCCCAGAATCCCCAGCCAGCTTGGCTAACAGTCATGAATTCTGGGAGCTAAAGTGAAAAACATCTGGAAGACCAAAGTTTAAGAATCACTGGGCCAGAGCTTAGAAACATTACATTTTTTGGGGGGGTGGGGGACCACAACTGAGGGCCAGGGTTTGAGTGGTTTGAGTGCTGGACTATGACTCTGGAGACCAGGGTTCGATTCCCTGCTCGGCCCTGAAACCCACCTTGTGCAGGTCACACTCTCTCAGCTTCATAAGAAGAGACAGTTAAGAGGTGGTACGATAGTGCTGCTTAAGTATTTGAAGGGATGTCATATTGAGGATGGGGCAAGCTTGTTTTCTGCTGCTCCAGAGAATAGGACCTGGAACAATGGATGCAAACTACAGGAAAAGGGATTCCATCTCAACATTAGGAGGAACTTCCAGACAGAAAGAGCTGTTGGACAGGGGAAGATGCTCTCTCAGAGTGCGGTGGAGTCTTCTTTGAAGGTCTTTAAACAGAGGCTGGATGGCCATCTGTCACAAGGGATGCTTTGATTGTGAGTTCTGGCATGGCAAAATGGGGCTGGACTGGATGGCCTTTGAAGTCTCTTCCAACTCTATGGTTCTATGCTTCTGTTATTCTAAAATGGCAATGGCAAACCTCCTCAGAAGAAACTTACCAAGGAAATCCCATGATATGTTTGCTCTTGGGTTACCATAAATTGGAAATGACTTGAAGGCACACAACAACTCTGCTCACCTCTCTTTCTCCCCCTCCACAACTTTCCCCATCTATGGGACGCTGTTGCTCTTTGTCACTTTATATCAGGGGAAGGCAACCTAAGGCCCGGGGGCTGGTTGCGGCCCCCCGAGACCTTTGGACTGGCCCCAGGCCAGTCCTGCCGCCGCTGCCCACTATGATGATATTGATTATTGTTATTACTTGTTCTTGGGGTTTTCTTGGCAAAATCTCCACAGAGGTTTTGCCATGGCTTTTCTGGGGCTGAGAGAGTGTGCATGCATAGTTTTTAATTTTTTAAAATTATTTATTGATTGATTGATTGATGGTGTTTCGGCCCCCCAATTGTCTGAGGGACAGCAACCCAGCCCCCGGCTCAAAAAGGTTGCCTACCCCTGCTTTATATGATAGGAAGACCAGCCCCAGGAGAAGCAAAGCAATCCATCCTCTCACTTGCCATCCTCAAACAACCTGTCTCGGATCCCCTTCCTGCCTGACCAGGATGTGCCCCGTCTGATGTTTACTCCAAAAAAGAGTTGAGGGAGGGAGGACACCTGTGTTGCAAAATATACACTGACATGAGAGCCAGGGTGGTGCAGTAGTTTGAATCTTGGACTATAACTCTGGAAACCAGGTATCCATTACCCACTCAGTCATGAAATCCACCTTAGGCAAGTCACACTCTCTCAGCCTCAGGGGGAAGGCAACGGCAACCCTCTTCTGAAGAAACTTTGCCAAGAAAACTCCATGATAGGTTCTCCTTAGGGTTGCCATAAGTCAGCAAGGACTTGAAGTCACACAACACACACATAGACACACAACCCCCAGGCATTCCTCAGTATCCGTACTATTGGGAACCTTTAAAAGGGGAAGAAAAAGGGGATGGATGGGGGATAAAAGAGGGGAAGGAGGAGATGATTCCAAAGATTTGGGTAGGTTCCTGTGTCAAAAGAAAAGAGAACAATTGGGGAGAAATGAGACAGAGTCAAAGAACAGCCTCAAGGGCCTAGAAAGGGAACAGATGTCCTCACTGCAAAGGAGGCCAAGGTGCCACAAAATGTAGGACATTAATGAAAAATGGCAGACATCCCAAAACGAAACCTCGAAACACTCATATCAACATAAATCCATGCTTCTTAGTCATGCTCAAAATGGAGGACACTTTGGAATTCTTCCTGGACAGAAAACAAAAGCTAAAGTAACTCATGGAAATACAAATTTATGCTTCTTATTCCTGGTCAAAATAGAAAACATTTTGGAATTCCTCCTGGGCTGAAAATAAAAGCAAAAATCACTCATACAAACAGAATTTTAAAATAGAATATACTATGAAATTCCTCCAGGACAAAAAATAAAAGCTAAAAACACTCCTATAAATGTAAATCCATGCTTCTTACTCCTGCTCAAAATGGAGAATACTTTGGAATTCCTCCTGGGCAGAAAATAAAACCTAGAAACGCTCATATCAATATAAAATCATGCTTCTTAGTGGTGTTCAAATTGGAGGACATTTGGGGAATTCCTCCTGGGTAGAAAATAAAAACCTCAAAACACTTCTATAAATATAAATTCACGTTTTAGTCAGCCTCAAAATGGAGGACATTTTGGAATTCCTAATGGGGCAAAAAATAAAAGCTCAAAACACTCTTATAAACAGAATTCTCCCTGGGCAGAAAGTAACACCTAAGAACACTCCTAGAAATATAAAAGCCATGTGTCTTAGTGGTGCTCAAAATGGAGGACACTTCGGAATTGCTCCTGGACAGTAATTAAAAGCTTAAAATTACTCAAGTAAATATAATTTTAAAATAGAAGACACTTTGGAATTCCTCCTGGACAGAAAATAAAAGCTAAAATTACTCAAGTAAATATAATTTTAAAATAGAAGACACTTTGGAATTCCTCCTGGACAGAAAATAAAAGCTAAAGTCACTCACATAAATAACTTTTTAAAATGGAGGACACTTTGGAATTCCACTCACACAGATTTTAAAATAGAGGACACTTTGGATGTTCTCCTGGACAGAAAATAAAAGCTAAAGTCACTCACATAAACAGAATTCGCAAATGGAGGACGCTTTGGAATTGCACTCTCATGAATAGATTTTAAAATAGAGGACGCTTTGGAATTCCTCCTGGACAGAAATTAAAAACTAAAATCACTCACACAAATGTAATTTTAAAATGGAGAACACTACGGAACTCCTCCTGGACAGAAAATAAAAACTAAAGTCACTCACATAAATAATTTTTTTAAAATGGAGGACACTTTGGCATTCCACTCACATAAATAGATTTTAAAATAGAGAGCTCTTTGAAATTCCTCCTAGACAGAAAATAACACCTAAAAGCACTCATATCAATATAAAACGCAGGCTTCTCAGTGGTCTCTTCGGAAGCCCTCCTGGAGAGGAGGAGGTTGAAATGTAGGACGCGTCATGGAAAAGGAGGACGCGCCCTCCCACTCGCCCGGACTCTTGGCGCCTCCTCCTCCTCGGCCTCCCAGAGCCCCGAAGTCTCCCAGAACTGGGCCCGCCTCGGTCGGAGGTACCTGCGGCCCGCGCGTCAGGCCCCGGCCGCTCAGCTGCGCCCGCCGGAGCTGCGTCAAGATGTTCATCGTCCCTCGCCGAGCCTCGCACCGGCCAGGACCCAGAGGAGGAGGCGGAGGAAGGGGAACAGGCCCCTCCGCCGCCATGGCCCCCTTCCCGCCTCCTCCTCCTCCTCCAACCGCCGCCTCCGACGCCGCCATCGCCGCTCCTGCCTCTGGCCAGACGCAAACAGGAAGTGCCCCTCCGCTCCGCCGCTTTGTAGGAAGGCCGACCCAACAGTGCCACAGCGCCACCTACAGGCCCGGCCGCTCACTCGGCGCACAGGCGCCTCCTCATTGGCTAGGAGAGGGAGGGAGCGCGCGCGCGCACGCTCTCTCCTCCCTCTCTCCCTCCCAAGCGCTGATGGGAAATGTAGTCCTTGGTGGTGGGCCTCTGTCTCCCCAATGATGATCATGATGATGAAGATGACAGAATTCAAAAACATAACCGTGTTAGTCTGTAGAAACCTCATGTAGAGAGATCTTGAGACTCACTGAAAGGAAGAAGTTGGCAACTATGAGTTTTCCTAGATTTTAATAATAATAATAATAATAATAATAACAAAAAGTAGAGAAATCTTGTAGCATCTTTGAGACTCACTGAAAGGAAGAAGTTGGCAACTCTAGTTTTCCTAGACCTAAATAATAATAATAATAATAATAATAATAATAAGTAGAAAGATCTTGAGGCCCTTTTGAGGCTCACTGAAAAGAATAAGTTGGCAGCATGGGTTTTCCTAGACAATAATAATAATAATAATAATAATAATAATAATAATAAAAATCTTGTAGCACTTTTGAGTCTCACTGAAAGGAAGAAGTTGGCAGCATGAGCTTTTGTAGACTTAACTCGACTTCCTCAAATGCATTTGGATCAAATGCATCTGAGGAAGTAGATTTAAGTCTAAGAAAGCTCATGCTGCCAACTTCTTCCTTTCAGTGAGTATCAAAGGTGCTACGAGATCACTACATGATGATGCTGGTGATAACAACAACTATTATTATTATTATTATTCAAAGATAATAGCTGTGTTAGTCTGTAAAATCACTATGTAGAGAGATCTTGAGGCATCTTTGAAATTCACTGAAAGAAAGAAGTTGGCAGCATGATCTTTCCTAGACTTAAGTCTAGTTTCTCAGATCAGTTAGTCTGAAAGGTGCTTCAAGATTTCTCTACATATTATTAGTATTATTATGAAATGGAAAAGTTTCAATAATCAATCTATTTTCAGTATTTATGTTAGAAATGTAGAAAAATAGATGCCAAGCGGCCACATAGAGAGGATTCTGGGAGTTGAGGCTTCTGAGAAAGGATGGAATGCTGGAAGGTTTTAACACCAGGAATGTTTAGAGACAGATTGCCCTTTTGAAGGACCTGTTGTATTAAGACGCCAGAGTGGTATATAGCAGCCACAATAAATCACTGATAGGAGGCACAGGCACTCTGTGCAAAGAGGCCCATGGTACCATCTTCTCCTGATAAGGAGCACTGGTTTGTGGACAGATGTGCCTTAAGTATATTATCATGTACTCTGAAATCTTTACTCTTATTGCTTGAGATTCTATATGTTTAAGGTTTGAAGTATCCAATAAGATATAAGAATTGGATTTTTTTGTTTGAGAGTGTATAAATGAAGCCATTTTCTTCTGTTCGGGCCCCAAAACTTTGGAATGCTAATTCCATTTGGGACTGCCGGTATAATAAACCTGTGTTTACAACTTCGGTACCCCTCGAAGGTGCTGAGAGCTGGTAGCTCACAGATTGTTTATTTCATTACAATTATTGATATTGTGGTGGTGATGATGATGATGATGATGATGATTTATTTCCTACCCACTTCTCTCCCCACAGATCGAGGTGGGGAACAACAATTAACAAACACCAGTTAAAAAGACATTAGTCAAAACACGCATCAAGTTAAAAGGACAAACAAGATGTACACATATTAAAGCAAAAGGGGAGTTCAAACCAAGGACTGGGATGCTCTAGACTAGAGTCTATGACAATAAAAATAACATAATCCAAGATCAGGGAGGAATAAAAAGATGCTGGAGGAAATAGAGTCGGCCCTCCACATTCATGGGTTTCAGATTTGCAGTTTTGACTATTTGTGACTTTGTAGCTGCTGCTTAACAAGGTCAACCTCTTCACCTTCACCCTCCTTACCTTTCCTCCCAGCCAGCCAAAGCCAACATTGTACATTCCTTTTATGCAGAAAATATTATATGAAAAGCAAACTTCAACACAGAAGTGGGAAGTGTGAGAATAGGAGGAAGGAATATCAACAATCTAAGATATGCAGATGATACCATATTACTAGCAGAAATCATCGGAGACCTATAGCAACTACTAAGGAAGGTCAAGGAAGAAAGTGCAAAGGCAGACTTACTGTTGAACATAAAACAAAGATAATGACCATAGAAGATATTCATAATTTCAACCTAGACAATAAGAAAATAGAAATAAAATAATTTGCTTTTCAACTGACCAAGAGCACCTTCATCTTCTCTATATTAAGTTTCTGTTTGTTTGTTCTCATGCAGTCCTTTACTAACAACAGGCACTGATTCAGTACCAAGACAGCTTCCTTGGAATCAGATGGAAAGGAGAGATAGAGTTCGGTGTCATCAGCATACTGGTGATACTGAAACCCAAAACTCTGGACAACCTCTCCCAGCAGTTTCATGTAGATGTTAAATAGCATGGGGGACAAAACAGAACTCTGTGGGACCCCACTGGCCAACAACCAGACTTGGATGACGGCATTGGGGGCATAGGGAATTGAACACCACTTTCTGAGTTTGCTCCAAGAAAGATTGGAGTCACTGTAAAACAGTGCCCTTGAGTCCCATCCCCAAGAGGCGACCCAGAAGAATAAACTGGTCGATGGTATTGAAAGCTGCTGAGAGGTCCAGAAGAACCAACAGAAACACATTCCTCCTGTCCAGTTCCTTGCATAGGTCATCCACCAATGCGACCAAAGCTGTCACTGTCCTATATCTCAAGCTAGACAATGCTACTGTTAGGAGGATTTGTAATTGGTTGACCAACCAAACTCAAAGGATGTTCACCAATGGCTCCTCCAATGGGGTGCCATAGGATTCTGTTCAACATCTTTATCAGTGACTTGGATGAAAGAATAGAGGGCATGCTTATCAAATTTGCAGATGACACCAAATTAGGAGTACATTGGCAATAATCGGAACCATTGGCAATAATCTTTGAGAACTCCTGGAGAACAGGAGAAGTCCCAGCAGACTGGAGGAAGGCAAACATTGTCCCCATCTTCAAAAAGGAGAAAAAAGAGGATCCCAACAATTATTATCCAGTTAGTCTGACATCAATATTGGGAAATATTCTGGAGCAGATCATTAAACAGAGAGTCTGTGAACATCTGGAAGGTAATTCCATAATCACAAAAAGTCAACATGGGTTCCAGAGAAACAAGTCATGTCAGACAAATCTGTTCTCTTTTTTTGATAAAATTACCAGCTTGGTAGATGAAGGGAATGCTGTGGATATAGTATATCTTGATTTCAGTAAGGCCTTTGACAAGGTTCCCCATGACATTCTTGCAAACAAGCTGGTAAAATGTGGGCTAGACAAAGTAACTGTTACATGGATTTGTAATTGGTTGACTGGCCGAACCCAAAAGGTGCTCAACAATGGCTCCTTTTCAACCTGGAAAGAAGTGACCAGTGGGGTGCCACAGGGCTCTGTCCTGGCCCCAGTGCTATTCAATATCTTTGGACTTGGATGACGGCATTGGGGGCATAGTTATCAAATTTGCAGATGACACCAAATTAGGAGGAGTAGCTAATACCCCAGAGGACAGGATCAAAATTCAAAATAACTTGAACAGACTAGAAAGCAGGGTCAAAGCTAACAAAATGAAATTCAACTTGGAGAAATGTAAAGTACTGCACTTAGGGCGGAAATATGAAAAGCACAGACATACCTGGCTGATCGAGACTACGTGTGAAAGGGATCTAGGAGTGCAGGTAGACCACAAGTTGAACATGAGTCAACAGTGTGATGCAGCAGCTAAAAAGGCCAATGCAATTTTAGTCTGCATCAATAGAAGTATAGTGTCTAGAAGATCAAGAGAAGTAATAGTGCCACTCTATTCTGCTTTGGTCAGGCCTCACTTGGAATGCTGTGTCCAGTTCTGGGCACCACAATTCAAAAAGGATGTGGAGAAACTGGAGCGTGTCCAAAGGAGGGCAACTAAAATGGTGAAGGGTCTGGAAACCAAGCCCTATGAGGAATGTCTTAGGGAGGTGGGAATGTTTAGCCTGGAGAAGAGAAGGCTGAGAGGTGATATGATAGCAGTTTGTTAATGGGGACCAGCAGTTTGTTTGTTTTGTTCCAGTGCCAGGGACCCATAATCATATTTGTGCCCATTACTATTGTTTGCTTCTTTAAAACTCTCCAGAGATCAGCAGCTGATGGTTCTTGGACTGTCACTGGTCCATGGACCACCACTTTCAGTAGCACTACTCAACAACTGTCAGTAGACAGTCCTTTATTTGCCTGTTTCCTCTCTTTGAAGGGTTATCCATTCCATGTATACTTTAATGGTCAAGAGCGATAAGAAGGGCACTCATGGTGACAATGTAGAGTTTCACTCATTCCTGGTATAGAAATTGAAGAGAATGGCAGTTACTTATCATGGATATAGGCAACTACCTTTTAATGAGCAGAGAGACAGCATGGTACAGTGGTTTGAGTGTTAGGCTACAATTTTGGAGGCCAGGGTTTGAATTCCTGTTTGGCCATGGAAACCCAAGGGCAACGTTGGGCAAGTCACATTCTCTCAGTCTCAGAGGAAGGCAAGGGCAAAAACCACTTTGTACAAATCTTGCCAAGAAAACCCCATGATAGGTTCATCTTAGGGTTGCCCTAAATCAGAAATGACTTGATTGGCAACAACTTTTAATGAGTCGATCTAGTGATCCATAAAGCCCAATATTGTCTACTTTGTCAGTGGCCATTAAGGCATATTTCTTTTCTAGTCCCACCTGGAGATTCCTTGTATTTACTGCTGGTTCCCCATCTAAGTAGCAACCAGTTTTGACTCTACCTAGCTTTTGAAATCAAGTCAAGATGGAGTGAGTTCAAGATGGGACCTACCAGATGGGGCTTCTGATGCATATGTAATTGTTCTGATAAAAAAATCCCCACCAATATTTCCACACACATGGTAGTAAATGGTATTTTTAATATTACCAAGGGCATATTCCTAAACCTGCAAGAAACAGCTTTGGGCAAAGTAGAAACCACATCTGTCACTTTTTTAAGAAGATGTGAAAAATATCACTTTTTTCCCATGTGTGATAACTGAGATAGAGCAGATTATGTAATTTAAAGTAGAGTTTACCGATATAAACTGATAACAAACTGCTGGATAGCTTAAGAAACACGGAACTAAAGGACCATATAAGCCACCTTAAGTTTTTTTATTGCATGGTGTTCCAGTTTCATGCTACGTTAAACAGCTAGTGAGTCAACTCACAGATATTTTTTTTAAAACAATCGATTTAAGATGGACAATTGCATGCTCCCCATGGAGTGGGGTGGGGATCCCCACAGTGCCTTTATGTGGCAAGATTATAGGAAATAGCCTAAATCCAACTGTTACTAGAGTAACATCAAATCAACTGGTGAATGGCAATTTAAAACCTATATAATGAGTCCCACTGCACCTATGGGCTTCTTCTAATTGGAACTATCAATTGGACTGAGGCCAATATCATATACACAAAGCTGAAAGAAACAAAATTAACACATTTGATGCTCTAACCGTATTGTAATCAATGCTATTCCAAGAGAATACTATTTTTGTAATGTATTTAACTTACATTTTGCGTCTTAACCAATATTGTCAAAAGGAAAATCTTTTACTTACTACCTAGTATTCAAAATGGTCTATGTACACTAGTTCAATGTTTGGGTCACACCAGTTGCTACTTTAAAGCAGGAGTGGAAATTTGGTGATCTTTCAGATATTATTGTATTGCTGCTCCCAAGATTGCTAGCAAGCATAGCCAATGGAGAGAACTTCTGACCCAACATCATCTGAAAGGTTACTACCCACTCACGCTGTAAAGACTTAGACAGCAGCTATGTTTTTCTTTTCCCTAGAGTAAGGGGGGAAGCAGACGACTGCTTCCGGGACGCCGCCGGACGGAGCGCCGGCGGAGCGGAGCCTCTGCACCGCGGCGCTTCTGCGGCGTCTCTAAAAGGAGCTCCAAATTGTCGCTCCTTTTAGATGTCAGGGAAAGTGCGCCCTAAAAGCGGCGGGCGCACTTTCCCTGACTCTTCCGCCGCAGCACGTCTGGTCGCTGCGGCGGGAGGTTGCCCCGGAAGTGCCGGCTGTGCGGAGGGCCGGCAGCTCCCAGGGCGACCTCAGGAAGAGGAAGGAGCCCCGCTCGTGCAGTGGCTCCTCCTCTTCCGGGCCTCCAAGACAGCTCAATAAGCCGTCTGCCGAGGCCCTTCGTGCAGGGGACACAGTCCATATTGGGAACCTAAAATGGAGTGAAGGGGGCCTTTCAGCCTTTGCTCCTTGCTGTGGTCCTGACATGGACCACAATTCCCCACAACTGCAATATGTACTGCCCAAATACACTTTGTCAGTAGACCACTTTTGGCAGCAAAAACTCTAGCTGCGCTCCCAGACTGGGATCACAGTGCATTAAAGGAAAGGTTAGAGCTGTGTTGGCGAACCTATGGCATGCAAAGACATTTTGGTGAGCACGCTGAGAGACGAAATGGTGGGGGAACTCCAGAGACAGTTAAATGCCCTGGAGAGCAGGGGAAGTGGAGGAACAAGAGCGTGCCGGTTCCTACTCTTCTGTTTGTCCTTCCAGGCCTTCAGCTGCCTCTCTCCTGGGCCTTCAGCTGTCTTCAGGGAGGCAGCTGAAGGCCCAGGAGGGTGGGGGGGGGGGAAAGAAGTCTCACCCCCAGAGGTTGGAAGTCCCGCCCTCAGCACCGGATAACAGCTGGTGCCAGAAGGCCTTTTCATTTGGGCACTCGGCCCCTAAAAGGTTCTCCATCACTGGGTTAGAGCCTTGTTTCCTCCTTATGCTTGTTCTGCTAGCTACATTTTAAACATATAGTTTGGCCCTTTACAATGACCATGGAAGATAGTATCTTCCTTTTGTAGATAGGAAGCAAAGTCTGAGAGCACACAGCATTCTAGTGTTACACTCAAGTCCTAAAATATTCAAGTAAATTCAACTTCACTGTGTACAACCCACTCAACAGAGGCCTAAGAGGGATGCCAGTTTCAAAGAAACCCAACGTAACTGCCCCAAGTTCAGTCTTTTCCCAGAGTTCTGGTCAAGTTAAATAACATGGCTTCAAATTAACAGAAAGATAATGCAAGTTCAGTAGTACTTTCACATAAGCACACTCCTGTCTCAGAGAGACAGAATGTTTGGGCTGAAACATGAACCAGCTACTTCTCAGGCATCAGCTATTTTCTAGATAGCACAATGCACTAGAAATTTAATTCAAACACTTAACAGAGCACCACCTGCAGTGGAGGAAAAGGTAAGGAGGCAAACATTATGATTGTCTTGCTCATGCATCCTTCAGAAAAGTAGCCCTGAAGGGCTGGATGTTCCTTCAAGAGATCCGCACAAGTCATCTCTGCATTACCCTCCTCTAATGGGGAGCCTGGTGCTTCCTCTGAATAGGAAGAGTCCTTCTGTTGGCAAAATAGCCTGCCTGAATCTAATCCAGCAACTCATTTATGTTAACTTTACTTTCTCCCTGCCAGCACCCTTGTTAACTATAGAAGACAGTGATTAAAATAAAATAAAATATTGGAACAGCCTATGACTTCCAAATCAGTATTCACGCTGCCCATTACTTATTTGGGTCTCATCCAGTTGACAGGATTACATCTAGATACCCACAACATGAACATGTAACATTTCCCCCTCATCTTTGTTCTGAACATCTCTGCCCAAAGAATAGTTTAAAAGCTTTCCTGCAATATTAATAGCAGTCTAATAGTAAGAGGCTTTAAATTTTTCATTGCATGAGACCAACGTGATTATTAATATCAGATCACTTTTCTTTGGCTCAACTTTAGTTCAAGAGCAAACACACTCTCTGAAAAGGAGGAGTGAAAAAACTGCAGTGTGAAGGGGGCTTGTAGAATCTGAAAACAATACAGAGGTGTCAGACAGTTGCTGATATTTCATTTACAAAATATTTCTGCTTTCCACTGCAGATGTTCCTCAAAACAAAACTACCCTACTTTGAAGAACAGTGTCCCATATTTATTTATCAAGGAAATAGCAACAGAAAGGTGCAAACAAAACAGATGTTTATTAATTCAGCAACTCTGAATCAGAGCAAGGAATCATGTATTGTCAAAGAAAACTTGACCCAGAACAGCCAATTTTGAGTTGAAGGGTTGACTGGGACAGCTCAGTAGTGTTCTCCTTTTTTCTTTCTGTTTTATTTGTCCCTTGCAGTTTTTTGAGGAAGTATCTGCAGAATCTTTTTGCCTGCTCTTTTCCCTTTGATCTGAAGTTCTTGTAAAAGTGAATTTCTTGCTTCTTTTGAGAGAATAAAACTCCCGCATTAAATCTTCCACTTCCCATTGCTCTTCCTTTTGTTTCCTGCAACAGTGCAGGGCAGCAGGGTCTATCGGGTGGGCTTCAGTATTGAAAATGTATCCACCAGCACCAAGAATACATTCCCCATACGGTGTCAGCATGACATCAAAAGATGACCCGTTGTTATGAATGAAGTTGTCAGGATCAAACAGCAGATACAGGTATTTCACTGTTTCAGCCAGGAAGAAGGACTCCATGCGATTATCTAGTCTGTGATCTCTCAAGTCTTTGATCTTTAAAGAAAGTGAGGGAAGAAGTGGTTACACTGCATGCCAGAACCCAACATTTAACCATTTCAGAAGCAAGCTATCTGTGCTAACAGCACACAAGAAGCAAGAATTAGGGGACTGACTCTGCTTCAATTCTGCTGGTTCGGTCAATAGAACCAAGAGTGTCTAGATCAAGCCTGGAGAAGAGAAGGCTGAGAGGTGATATGATAGCCGTGTTTAAATATTTGAAGGGGTGTCATATTGAGGAGGGAACAAGCTTGTTTTCTCCTGCTCCAGAGACTAGGACCCAGAACAATGGATGTAAGCTACAGGAAAAGAGATTCCACCTCAACATTAGGGGGAACTTCCTGACAGTAAGGGCGGTTCGACAGTGGAACACACTCCCTCGGAGAGTAGTGGAGTCTCCTTCCTTGGAGGTCTTTAAGCAGAGGCTGGATGGCCATCTGTCAGGGATGCTTTGTTTGGGAGTTCCTGCATGGCAGGGGTTGGACTGGATGGCCCTTGTGGTCGCTTCCAACTCTATGATTCTAAGAGTCAATAATGTATTTGTGCTACAGAAAGATGAATGAACAGATACTGGGCAAGACTGGCTCTAACATTAAGTAGAAAGAAGTAGCCATCACAGATATTGTATGCAGGGGTGGGGTGGGGATTGGCTATTCCTCTTAAGCCACCCATCCATTCTCCTGTCAGAAGACAGAGCTGTGTGTGTCATACATGTCCTGACCTGATCTTGGAAGAGTCCTAAGTGCAGATGGCGGTGCCATTTTATTCTTTGCCTCAGACAGCAAAAGGTTTTGGTATATTTACAAGAAAGTTCAAAAGAAACACTTAACTGTTGCAAAGCCACATTCAACCTTGCAGATTTTTTCTATTGCCTCTACAACATCTCTGCCCAGTTCCAAAAGGGTGGGATCCCGCGTAGCTCGATAGAGATACATGGCACTCTCTATTAGTTCTGCAAAATCCAAAACAAAGGAAAAATACACTTAACCACTTTTTTGCATAGGCAGGGATGCAATACATACAGCACACCTGGTCAGTCTTCCAAAATTCTAAATACAAGAGATTATAGTGGAGACGTCTCCTGCTGCTGTACGTGGAATACAAAACACCAGCTTCCCTTATATAAATGCTTTCTTTTAGCATACCATTCTTAAGTTTAGAATGCATCACATTCTATGTAAGATGCAGCTGGTCTTTATCTCAGATAACTCTAAAGAATAACACCGATTATAGACCTATTCAACAGCTCAGCCATTTGGGCTTTCCTCATCCTGCACTCCCTCCCTCCCTCCCTCCCTCCATCCAGTTAGCACGGAGTTTTGAAGAGATCTGAAATAGAAGTACAGCTTTTGTATTTTGGGTTGATTTAGAACAAAGAAAGGACTTATGCAGCTTTTCCAGATGTTTTTGTAACTTCCAAGGATGTTTTTGTGACCTCCTCAAATTACTCAACTCCCCTGCCAAAACTCTGGGAGCATTCAATATCCGGAGCCCTTTCAAACTACACTTTATTACAGTATTATGATTCCACTTTAACTACCATAATTCCATCCAGTGGAATCCTGGGATTTCAAGTTTAGGGAGGGGCATTTAAAATTGTCAGCCAGAGAGCTATAGCGCCTCACTGAACTACAAACCTTAGGATTCCATAGGATGCAGCTATAGTAGTTAAAACAGAATCATTGCTAGAACTGAGTAGTGTGAAAGGGGCCTTTGTTTTAGCAAAAAGTCATCCCTCTCAACCTTATCTTTTTTATTTGCAAACTAGAAGTGACTTTCTTATCACCACTCATTTCATGTGGAGAGGTTAGTGTGACCCTCAGAGACTTTTGGAGCTGTAATAATAGCCCTTGGGTCTCAAGTTTGCCTACCCTGTGTCTACAACCAAGCCAGTCCATAATGCAGTATGGGGAACTCCCAGAAGGAAGCTATCAATACTATTTATTTATTTAAATCTTACATACAGAAAGCGAGAAACTTATTACGAGTATACCTCAGTTAACAAAGAAGATGTGTTCCAGGGCTTTACATCTATAACAGAAAACTTGGTACCAGAGGTGAAAATGACATAGAAACACAGTTGGCCTTCCATTTTGATGGGCTAGACAGATTGAAGTATTCAAAAATGGCCTTGCCCCACTGCTGTCAATGGTGGCACATGTCAGCGTCCACTGACCCTAATGGGACTTGAGGTCCTATGTTTTTTGTTATCCTCTGAGGGTGTGTATGTCCGGAACTGAACCCTCACTGATATGGAGGGCTGACTGTAATAGGATTGGGTTCCAAGGATGACATTTTTTTTTATTTCATTAGCCTTGCTTTCCTCATCATTGCTATAATTTTCTGCATGAAACAAAGTTTGTGCACATTGAACAATCAGATCTGTGCTTCTTTAACATGCTGGGGGAAGCTGGAGAGACAGAGTTATTTGCTTTCCCCTTTTTTATCTGCTTTGCTATTTACATGTGCTCAGCAAGGGATTCTGGAGGCAGCTGCTGTTTGCCTTATCTGTTGTAGGCAGGAACACATGGCTACAGTCAGATCAGCTAGATTAGAATACTGCTCTTTTTCAGGTTAAGCCTTATTGCATTATTTACTGCAAGCACACTAATGTAACTCAGTATCAAAAACCTGTTTCTCCAGCCCTCCTTCACCATCTTCCCAGTTCTGAAGCTGCTAAAAAACCTTCAAGCTAGACAGAGGACAAGGAAGGGCAGGCTGGGGAGGCATAAAAAGACTTTGTACAGGTTGAATCTCCCTTGTCTGGAATTCCAAAATCCAAAATACAGTACTGCAAAATCCAACATTGTACACATGGGTGGTTAAGCTAGAGACACATTTGCTTTCTGATGGTTCAATGTACGCAAACTTTGTTTCAAGCAGAAAATTATTTAAAATATTGTCTATAAAATTACCTTCAGGCTATGTGTACAAGGTGAATGAAACATAAATGAATATATGAAACATAAATTAATTGTGTGTTTAGACTTAGCTCCCATCTCCAAGATATCTTATGTATATGCAAATATTCCAAAATTCAAAAAATCCAAACTCCCAAACATTTCTTGTCTCAAGCATTTCGGATAAGCAAGAATCAGTCTATAAAAAGGAGCTTCTTTGTCAGAGGCTTTGTTAAGTGACATATGCCTGTACAAATATGGTCATTTACATACTTACCAGGTCTCAGTGGGTATCCTTCACGCTTTTCCACTGTATAGCCCTGAGGAATATTGTAGAACTCAGGCAGCCCACCAAACTGCTTCCAAACAGTGTAATAATTGAGCAATGTTCGCATTGCACTATCTATGTCTCCAATGAGGCTCTGTGGGATGGGGAAAGGAACCAATGAGGTAATAAGGAACTGACCACACCAGACTTAACATCACATTTTCTCTTCTAAGTTGACATGAGAACTAGGAGCTATAAATAATTACAGGATAGGATGTATTTAGAAGACTTTGGTCTTCTGATTTCAATAACTACTCTGCTTAAGAAATCACTCCTTTAATTTCTATACTGGAATACTTTTCCCAGATGCTCAATGGGAGTGGTGGTTCACACAGTCAATGGTGAGATTGGCTTCCTTGAATTTCCATTTGTACGGGCTGAATATTGGATTCAGATTCTACTTTGCCTAGTGTCTACTTTCATTTTTTACAGTACTAATTGAACTGCAGTTGAAAGGCAACTGAAATATGATAGAGAAGTCCTTACCTGTAAACCAGGCCAGTAGGCTTCAAGGGATTGAAAAACTGGCATTGAGACAGTCCCTTTGTACATCTGAACCCAGAGGTACCAATCATCAAATTTTGTATAGTTCTTTATAGCTCTGTTATAGTCTGTAGAAAAAAGGACAGGTCAAAGCCAGTCATAAAGATCAGATGAGAAATGGAAAATTTCAGAGCAAAATTTTATGCCTTCTTGCTACACATACTGCAAGAGGTCACCCTTTGGGAAATTTATCAGCCAATTTTCTTTTTATGCTTGAACACATCATAAGAATGGCAACATGAAGATTTTTTTTTTAAAGGATGAACTTTGCTGCACAGGGAAAGATATAAAAGGCTCACCAAGTCCCCTTAAAGCTGACGGGCAAGTAAGTAAGATCAGACTGCACTGAATGAAACGGCTACTTGTCTCACAGAAATGTTACTAAGCTAAACCAGATCCATGATTTCTTGCCAGAGGCTAGGGCAGACAGGATAACCCATCTTCTGTGCAAGTGTGTTGACATCAATTCTTCAAAATGCCTATATGGTTGTGAATTTAAAGAGAACGAGAACCAGGAAGCAACGTAAGGATAAGCAGCTGAGGAAAGCAAAGCAAATCTCCTTTTCTAGTTCTGACCCTCTGAAGGCCAAAGAATCATGGGAGAGTGAAGAAGCAGCTCTCAACCTGATCCAGAGGTTTTGTTTTTAACTGCAGCCCTACAAGTAGGTTCTTATCCTACATCCACTGACAACACACTGGAGAAGGTTCTTGAGTAGGAATCTAGTAAACCATATGTGCTTCTCACCTAGAAACATGGACATGAGCTCTTCATCTTGCAAAAGGATGGCTCCTTTAACAAGATACTCAAAATAAGAATCCACTCCTGCTCCAATCCCAGCATCTTGGGCTACCCATTTAGCAGTTACTACATCAACATGATTGCCCACCTGAAAAAGAAAAGAAGGTCCATGTCTTCTTGGCACAATTTGTAACTAGTATTTGTATAACTATGCATTTCTATATCATCCAGCACAAGCAGAAACCAATTTGCTTATTTATTTATTCAAGCAGTGTGTTTGCGTGCATGTGTACACACACACACAGGGATTGACTCATAGCCACAAAAAACGTAACATTTACAGCCTCTCTTATACTGTTCTAGTGTGAATTCTGTGCCATACATGCCATCAAGGCTTGTATCTTGACAAAAACAAACAAACAGAAATCTTCTTGTCAGCACGGGACCAGTTACATTTAATGCAGCAAATTAATGTTACTCAACACAAACACAAAGACTTCTTCTATCTGTCTATTCAGACATTTTATGTTGGTTTTATCACCTCTGTTTGCAGTTTTATGGTTTTGTTACCTCCCAGCTAAATTATATGAAGTCTTTTGTCCTTCATATTGTATTTTTATTGTTCTACACTGTCCAGGAATCTCCTAGAATGAAAGAAGGATCAAAAACTTTAAAAACAAAATAAATAAGTTTTAACAGTATTCTTAGGTTCAATTGTCAACAGAGACTGCATTATAAAATGAGAACCAAAAGTGTGAGCTCAACGAGCTACTGGTGCATAGCAGATGACAACTATGAGTAGCACTATGGCTAATGACGCAACTGCACTCAAGCTGAAAGGACATTCAGCTGTTGATGTGCTCAGAGGTGAAAGGAAAGGCTGAAACTGCACAACACATATTATAGGAATATAGAACATAACAGAAGCATGAGAAAAGCATGTATCGGGGGAAACTAGACATAGTGAAACAAGAAATGGGAGGAATGCACAAAAACCAACACTAGCCAAAAAGAAAGAGAAGCCTCAGTGGACGACAGATGAAACTCTTCAAGTAGATGAGAAGCAAAAGTAAAATGTGACAGAAATAAGGTCAGAACCCTGAATACAACTTGTGTGCATTCAGTTGTGTTCATCAACTTGTGTGCAGGGACAAAGAGAATTACTATAATAACCAATGCAGAGAAATAGAAGGAGACAATGAAGAGCAAGAGACGTCTTCCACAAGAGCCAAGAAATCAAAGGGAAATTTAAACCAAGAGTGGGCATGCTCTTCTAGGAGGGGAATATATTGATGGAAACAATACACAGAAGAAGTATATAAAAGAGATGAAAGGATACAGATTTATTCAAGGAAGAACCACTTGAAGATGAACCTACAATTAAAGAAAGTGAAGTTGAAGTTACACTCAGGGCAGAAATAAATCACCAAGAACAGCGGGCATACAACAGAGCAGCTTCAATCTACAGAGAAAGAATCCACCCACATTCAAACTAAAATAAGTCAACAAATATGGAAAATAAAAGAGCCACCCACATATTGAAAATACTCAATATACATTCCAATCCCCAAGAAAGGGGACACCAAGGATTGCAGTAATCACAGGACCATTGCATTAACTTCCCATGCAAGTAAAGGGATGCTGACAATTCTACAAAGACTTCTACCATATATGAAGTAAGAAATGCTAGATGTCCAAGCTGGGTTCAGAAAAGGCATGAGGGATCATATGACAAACATATATTGGATAATGGAGCATACCAAAGAATTTCAGAAGGATTATCAGGCTATGCTTTATAGATTATAGCAAAGCCTTTGATTGTATAGAACATGAAAAAATATGAAAATGGGTGTGCCACAACATTTGATTATCCTGGTGTGTAACCAAGACATCATCAGGACAGAATACAATTGGCAAGGGGGACAGGCAAGGTTGCATCTTATTTTCCTATCTGTTTAACTTGTACGCTCAACATATCAAATGTAAAGCAGGATTAGAGGAAGGAGACATAAAAATTGAAGGAAGGAACATCAACAATTTAAGATAAGGAGATGACACTATACTACTAGCAGAAAATAGCAAAGACTTGAAACCATTACTAAAGAAAGTCAAAAAAGAAAGTGCGAAGGCAGGTTTATCATTGAACTTTAAGAAAATAAATCACAGATAATGATCACAGATGATATATATCATTTAAGTATGTAATGTTACATTTACATAACTTTAAAGTAGATAATGAAGGCACTGAGACAGTGAAAGATTTTCCATATCTTGGCTGTCAAGAAGTCAGAAAAAAATTAGGACTTGGAAGGGCAACTATAAAGGAACTAGAAAAGATTCTGAAGTGTAAAGATATATCATTTAATACTAGTTAGGACTGACCATGCTACCATATTCCAATTTCTATGTTACGGTTATAAAAACTGGGTAGTGAAAGAAGCTGGTAGGAAGAAAATTAACTCATTTGAAAAGTGGTGCTGGAGAAAAGATCCACAGATAATGTGGACTGCTAAAAAGAGAAATAAATGGGTCCTAGAGGAAATCAAGCCTGAACTCTCCCTAGATGACTAACTGAGACTCACTAGAAGAGAAAGATAGTAATGTTTAGAAAGGTAGAAGGCAGAAGGAAAAGAGGAAGGCCTTATTACAAATGGATAGACTTAATCAAGGAAGCCACCACTCTTGAGTCTGCAAGACCTGAACAGGGCTACTGATGACAGGGTGATTTGTAGGTCTTTCATTTATAGGATTGCCATAAGTCAAAGCTGATTTGAAGACAGCAAGTAGTGTGACAGAAGCTTTTCCACTCACCAAGCCAATATCTGACCGATTTTTCCAAAGGGTCTTAAGAGCTTTTCTGGCAACTTCTTCAAATATTGGGTCACCTGTGAGATGGCTTAATGTGGCAAATTCTAGTATAAATGTACCAATGCCAGCAGTACAAGTAATTGGTGTCTCTCCAGGGTTTACTCCATGTAGTAAGTTCACTGTTCCATATGGCATTCCAGTTGGTGTCTGGAAAGCTTCAAAAGAAAGGTATATATATTAGGGGGTGAGCAAAATGTGGTCCTTGGGTGGCAAGCAGCTCCTAAGACTGTTTTTGTGCTGCCAAACTATCCTCTTTTTTAGTATGCCAGTTCATTTTTAAATAGGTTGCCTAGTTAACCCATCTTCCACATTAACACCAAAAGGTCAGCTTTTCAAAATCAAAAGTGCTTCTCTGGCCATATCTGCATTTGTTCCCCAGCCACTCATTTTTGAGAGAGGTTTTATGATACTCTGTATGGCCCATGGAGGGCAGAAAATGGCCTAGGCATTTAAAAAAAATTATTCCTCATACATTAAGTTGCCAACTCCAGTACACAAGACCTTAGGACTGGAAAAGATATTAACAAGGGCAGCTTTGCATCCAATGGAAGAATGGGTGTTCTACTATTAATGGTTTAAAATTAAAACATAAACCCACTTTCAATATACATTAACTGCTATTAAAGCAGTGTGTATTTCACACATTCACAGATTTGGCACGTAACAGTGCAATCTGTTTTCTGGCACCAAAAAGCTCATCCTGAGAATCTCAGCTTTCATCCAACTAAAATATGTAAGGATGTTTATTGCCTTCCTGGTTGCACAGAAGTTCTTGAAATCTGCAGGACAGCAATAAAGGCGCAAAACAAGCACCTTCTTGTCCTTATTAGAGTTGAATATCATAGATATGCATTTTGAAATTATTTTTAACTTAGTATATTTTAATGCTTTTAAAATATCTTGACTTTAATTTAGAAAAATGCATCTAATAAACAATGATATAACAATTTCTGCATTATTTGGGCAATTGGGGCTTTGCATTTTCCCAAAACAACAGTGACACGACCTATAATGGTCAATAAATTTTTTCTATACATTCTTTTATTGCCAGTTCCTTACTTCATTGCCTCATTATTAGAAAGGATGCAGCATATGCTCTCCCCAAGTGTCCAATATATCACCACCAACTGAGCATATAAACATGTATTTATTTTTTTGGGACTATAATGTCTAGAATTTCTAGCCTTGTATGGTCACTAGCTATAGTGGGTGGGGGATCACGGGAATTACAGTCCAAAACAGTATTTCCAAACCTAAGACACACTATATGATGAACTTCAGTCCGGTTGATTTCATCAATTTTCTCTAAGTACAACTGGAGCTGCATCCATGCTGCAGGAACAGTCCAGTTTGACATCATTTTAACTGTCATGCCTCAGTGCTATGCAATTCTGGGAACATTTAGCTCTTTCTGTCCGAGATCTCTGGTGCCACAACACACCACAATTCCCAGGATTCCATAGCACTGAGCCATGGCAGTTAAAGTGTGTCAAACTGGATTGTTTTTACAGTACGGATACAGCCTAAATCTGAATTCAACCTCCTAGTTACTACTTAAAGCTTGAAAAAAATTGGCCAGCATCCTAATATGATTCTGGAGAACTCTGGCTGAGGCTTAAAGCAGTCCAGATAAGAACAGAGTTAGAAATAAAAATTGAGCATTCTGATGCAGTATGGAGTCTTAAAAGTGAGAATTCAAAGGATTTTTTTAAGGTGAGGATATAAAATATCCAGATTCAGTGTTCCTGACACTCAGAAGCCACAGAGAGACTGAACCATGCTGATTCCCGTGAGATGAAACTGGAGATAAGGTTAGTGAGTTAGTGCAGGTAATGCAAACGATGAATTCCCCCAGGGATAACTGAACAGGGAAATTGTGCAACTTCTATAACTCTTAGCAATTACCAGTTTTCAAAGACAACCATGTTTGTGTCTATCACTATTTTAAAAGGAAAAAAAGGCCTCTTGAGGCACCTTTAAGACTAATAATTTATTTCAGGAAATGCTTTCATGGATTACAGTTTACTTCTTCAGATGCATGCAAGAAGCAATCTGCACAAAGATTACTTGAAGGTGCAATGTTGTTGTTGCTGCATGCCTTCAAATTGTTTCTGACTTATGCTGACCTAAGAAGGCCCTATCATGGGGCTTTCTTGGCAAGATTTGTTCAGAGGAGTTTGCCATTATCTTCCCTTGAGGCTGAAAGAGTGTGACTTACCCAAAGTTACCCAGTGGGTTTCATGACTAAGCTAGGAATCAGACCATGGTGCCCAGAGTCATAGTCCAGTACTCAAACCACTATGCCAGATGTAATAGGACTCCTTTTTCCTGTTTTTCATTCTTATGTATGTTTCATCTTTAGCTTCAAGTTTCACATGAAATCATACAACCAACAGACACAATCTAAATACTTGGCAAACACTGAAGGCAACTATTGGGGAGATTTTGCATTATTTAACACATTGTGACATTTGGCCTGGCAAATAACCGCCTGTCTGTTCACCTGTGTTGCATATCTCTGTATGTAATAAATCTGGCAAGCTACTTACCCACAAGTAATTGTTACACAATCCATAAAAATACCCAATATATTGCATGATCTAATTCAATGAACTTTAGCAACCAACAGATTTCCTAGGTTTGTTATGGTTCTTCTGGAATCTTTCCAGAAAAAGACTACAACTTAGTGGTGAAAAAAACTTCTGTTCAATCCATGTCTACTGACTGGTATGAACACACCAGCCTAATTGTAGCAGAAAACAGGAGTCTTAGGGGGGTTGCAGACTGCCAGAAATAGTGCAAATTGAGTCCACTTTTAGGGTTAGGGAATCATGGGATTGTGGAACCAGAGCTCTCTGACAGAGAAGGCTCAATGTCTCAGAAAAAAATAATTCCCATGATTCCCCAGCACTAACCCTAACCCTTAAAGTGGACTCAATCTGCACTATTTCTGGCAGTCTGCAACCCCCCTTTGTAACCACAGATTAAGAGGCTCACCACAATAAAACAGGAATGGGGAATGTGTGTTATTCCATGTGTTGTTGGACTGTTGCTCCCCTCATCCTTTAGTGTTAGCTATGCTGGCTCTAACTGATGAGAGTTGCAGTCCAACAGGTGGAGATGCACACATTCCTTGCCCCTGCAATAAAGCCCTCTACATGATCTGCTTAAGTTCATGTATCAACTGAGTATATACTGACAAATATGTCACACTAAGCGCCGTGTCTTTGCTCCTGTCAAAATACATACTGGATTAGTTGGTATGATTTCATCTCTAGATACACACCAGAACCATGACGTTACCCTCCACAGTACTATGATTTTAACTAATGTTG
Organism: Phrynosoma blainvillii; assembly: GCA_026167975.1. Classification (NCBI taxonomy): domain Eukaryota; kingdom Metazoa; phylum Chordata; class Lepidosauria; order Squamata; family Phrynosomatidae; genus Phrynosoma; species Phrynosoma blainvillii. The sequence goes on from JANUYF010000004.1 coordinate 272,156,807, forward strand.
TGGTTTCTTTTGTATACTTGTTTATAAAGGGTGAGATATTTATTAATTTCCATATTAATTTCTTCATTCAGAAATATTCTAGTCATTACCTAAACTTTCTCTGCTTCCAATGAACTGAATGGAAATATTTATAGTTTCTGGTACAAGCTGCCTATGATTCCATTAATACAACACCAAGAAATTTTACGAAATATATAGTCTAAAATATCGTACTACAAAAGAGGGGAGGAGATATGTTCAGCTTCTTTAAGGACACTCACCTGGTAAAAGTTTTCGAGCTGCATCCTCCGCCATTCTCAAGAGGGGACCAGAGCATGGCCATCCTGCTTCCACCTCAACACCAGCTTTCTTAGACAACAAATGAGCAGACAGGAGGCCACCAACCACTGCAAATGAGCAGACAGTGCCCATTTAGATTCACAGTAGTATTGTCAAGTGTGTAAACATCACTGATTATTTTCTTTTCAAAAGCTACAGAAGAGCCAGTCATTCCATTCAGCTTTTTCCAGGGACACAAAATAAATTTTGAATGTTTCCCTCAGTCACTGCAAGGAATAGATTATTTAAACCATTAAATATTCAATTAAAACAGCAGCCTTCTCCAACAGGTATTTTGAATGACAACCCCCACCATCCCTGACAATTGGCCATCTTGGCTTGGGCTGATGAGAACTGTGGCCTAAGATATCTCAAAGCCACTGGGATGGAGAAGGAAGAACTACTGGCTTAATGATGAATATAGAAAACCCACAAACCAAAGAACAAACATATAGCATAATTCCAAGAACATAAGAGCAGCTTTGCTGGATTTGACCAAAAATTTATCTAATGCCAACTTCCTATTTCTGCCAGCGAGATGCATCCAGGGAGCATAAAAGCTAAAGATGCAGCCAAGATGTTTCATCCTTGCATATGTTATTGAGATACTTTACAGCTCAGCAAGGAAATTCCATTAGCTTTATTTATACTGAGGCTCTAACCACTGAGTAGTAACAACTGATAAGGGTTTTTCATGTTATCTCCCTCACACAAAAGAATGCTAAGCTCTTCTCTTTTTTAGCCACCCTATTATTTATGGCTAATACTCACTAATGCTGCAGTTCTAGTTCTCAAGCCTTCCATCTCCAGATAGCATGAGGACTTTGCCTTTAATCCAACTAGACAAACCAGTGGCAATTATGAGGTGAAAACTATGGTTTTATAACACTCATCCTCAGGTAGGATTAACTATTGGCAGAAAACTGATCCTGAACATGTTTGCCAGGGAAAACAGAATATCACATGGAGATTCTATTGAACTGGGAGGAGTACGTTTATGAGTTATATGCAGGATCCATCTCTTTAAGAGATAGGTTTATATGGCAACAGCAACTCCCTCCTTCTTGTAAATGGGTGTATTTTATTTAATATCCAGTTAGAACTGGTTGAAAGAAGTTGGTCTGCTTTGTACAATGAGCCCAGGTTATTATTCTTTTGAGTATTTTGTTAATGTTTATGGCTCTGGCCACTATAAAGTTATGGTCTCTCCCTTATGCATCCCTAAACTTCAAAAAGGAGAGAAATGCCCTAAAGAGTAAAATACATTTGGGTTAACACAAAACACTATGGTTGTAGCTATATCCCCCAAAGAAAGAAAGTTCAGATCACAGATCAACCCAACCATACTAAATTATAAGAAATGATTTGCAGAGATGGGGAACATGTAGCCTTCCAGATGTTGTTGGACTTCACCTTCCAAATCATTGTCTAGGCAAAGAATGACAGAAGGTCTCAGCTAAACATATGGGGACCATAGTTTCTCCATCTCTGTTTTAGAGTTCAGCTCACCTCTGATATTTGTTTCAAAGACAGAAGCGTTTACATCAATATCAAAGTTCACGCCCTCCTGCAGCACACTGACAACTCGCTGGAATTCAGAGATATTACCCAAAATCTAGAAATAAATTAAAAAACAACAACTGAATTTACAGCAGATAGTTCACAGTATAGCAAATATCTACAATGTAAAAAAAAAAAGAAGAAAAGGGAAAGAACATAGGAGCAAGTGCTCCTCACTTAAACTGGAAGCTATTTGCCCTGCCTGAAAATGCACAATCCTGTCATTAAGTGGAAAGTACCAAAATACTAAGATGCTTCTAGATCTAATTCCAATGTTCTAATACAGACTTGTTGCTGTTGTGTGCCTTCAAGTTACATCTTATGGCAACTCTAAGGTGAACATATCATGGGGTTTTCTTGGCAAGATTTGTACAGAGGGGGTTTGCCCTTGTCTTTTTCTGAAGATGAAAGAGTATGACTTGCTCAAGGTCATCCAGTTGGTTTCCACAGCTGAGCTGGGATTTGAACCCTGGTCTTCCAGTGTCCTAGTCCAGCACTCAAACCACTACATTCACTGGCTTGTGCGAAAACTAGTAATGTTGAAGTTACAAGAGTGGTAATTTTTCTTAATCTCTTACAAATGGAGGAATTTAAATAGCAAGGATGAGAAACAGAAATCATGCTCTGTCAACATAGGGCACACTTGACAAATAGGCAACAGACAAGAAATGTAGGTAAAAAGCTGATAGTGAAAGTATGGATCTTACTTACTAGTAGGGTATCCAGTGCATCAATCAGTGTAAGAGAAAAACTGAAAAAGAACAAATGACAAAGATAAAGCAATGCCTCAAAAAGAAAGTGGTATGAATTGAAAGAGATATGGAGATGTGCACATTTTGATACTGAACCAAAGGGCTTCCTTTCCCCCCTCTGCCTCCTAGATATGTGTTTGGAGCCAAGTCTGAGAGCCCACACACAAAATGATGACTTCCTACCAATATGCATGTAGGAAATTGCCACAGATGATGAAACCATTGGAACTCTAACCCTACACTACTACTGTACAGAAGTTACACAAAACCTACAAGTGTACTATGTAACAGAAAGAAATAGCTTCCATGAACATCCTCCTACAAAGGCAGAGTTAAAATGCCTTTAAAAATAAACAATGCTTATGTCATGCACATGCTGTCAGCATCCTGTAAGCTTCTGCATTCAGCTATTGCATTTTCAGTGTAACTCAATGAAGTCCTTGGGTGCTGACTGAGATGGCAATCATGAACTACAGTTTTGATAATCAACAGCCAACATAGCCAGGTTTGTACAGACTGATTGACTTTCTTTCAGCTATCTGAGTAGAGACAGAAATATTTTATCTCTGCCACAAATTCCATGCCTGCCAGCAGATTGTAAAGTTCTATAAGAAAGGGGTAACCGCTTTAAAATTTTGCAAGCAAAGAGAGAGAGGAAATTCATTTTCCCCAGTACCTTCCCCAGGTGTCCTGCCCATCACATGTCAGTGGACGCAGTTCATCATATGGGAAGGCATTTTCTAGGTAGTTATCATAAGCATGATAAAACATCGACTTGACTCGTTCTCTAAGGGAGGAAAAAGATATGTCAGAAACGTTGCTGAAAAGCAATTCATATAAAACAAATGGTGTTCTTGTCAGTTGTTAACTCCTCACATACTAGGATAGCATTAGCAACATATTCCTTAGCTTCCTTCAAAGAGCATAACTTTGGGCATGACCTAAAGCTCATATTCCATCACTCTGTCCCCAAGGCATCTAGAGGGGGAAAAAAAGACTGTCTTAGGCTTCTTTCCCCCTCTCCTAATATATTTGAAAGCCATTTTATATTTTAAAAAGTTTCTTGGATATGAGATACCCCAATCATGTGGAATGCCCCAGCAATAGTAACAACAGGCATAGGACGCTGGCATCAAGGAAATGGAGGCAGCAGTACTGTATTTACTGGGGTCACAACATTTAGGAACCAAATTTAGGACTGAAACCTTTACTATGCATTCTTTAACTGACATTTGAATTTAATGTATTTTTAAGGGGGGGAAGTGTGTTTATTTATATGATTTGCTGTTATTACAGGGTATTTTGCGCTGTTTTAGATGTAAGCCGCCTTGATTGCTACGGCAAAAGGCGGGGTATAAATAAAAAATATTATTATTAATTTTTATTTTAAAACCCCCCCAAAAACAGCACTACTTGGAATAGTTTTCAGGCAGCCCCCATGCAACAGTTATACTACTGAAATGGACACTTCGATTCCATATTGCAGTAGTTCTTTGCTTTTCAACTTGCTGGATTGGTTAGTATAACAGGAGAGGGATCATATCTCAAAACCCTCTGGAGAAGAAGCCCCCCAAAACCCAATGCTTTACTCCTGCCCTTTTGATCTCTGCCCATCAGCCAAGAGGAAAAAACATAACTACCACTCCTCATGCTCAGCCATTTTATTTCCATTTTATCCTCACTGTCAGGCAGACAACTGTGCACTAAGTAAGTTTCAGATAAAGGTGTGGAAACAGATCTTGTAGCACCTTTGAGACTAAATGAAAGAGAGAAAGGGGTAGCATTAGCTTTTGTAGACTGGAGCCTACTTCCTCCCTTTCAGATGCATCTGAGGAAGTAGGCTCAAGTCTATGAAAGCTCAGGCTACCCACTTCTCTCTTTCAGTTTGTCTCAAAGGTACTATAAGATCCCTCTGCATACTGATTTTCCAGATGAATAAGACTATGGCTTTGAATTGCAGATGAAGGAATGCTCCTGCCAATAAATAGTTGAAGGATCTTCAACCATCACCCTCTAGTTTCCTTCTTCTCCCTCCTCTCTTTGCCATGCCTTTGTGGCATGCAAATGTCCTGCAGGTTCAGATTACCCACAGTGGGAGAGAGAGATAGAGAGAGATGGGGGGAAGCAGAAGCTTTCCTTGTGAAACTTTGGCCAGGCCTATTTTTATTAAGCAAATGCAACTGCAATCAGTTTCAAAGACATTGCTGTATTAGTCTAGAAAATCAATATGCAAATGGATTTTGTACTACCTTTGAGACTAACTGAAGTCCAAAACACACTGCAGAATCATCCAGGTTGAGACCGCTTTAAGTGCCCTGGCTCAGTGCTAAGGAATCCTGGGAATTGTAGTTTATTGTGGCACCAGAGCTCTCTGACAGAGAAGGCTAAATGTCTCACAAAACTACAGTTCCAATAATCCCTTAGCATTAAGCCATGACAGTTAAAGTGGTCTCAAACTAGATGATTTCTGCAATATGTTTTGGACCTGAAAGAAAGAAGTTGTAGCATGAGCTTTCATAGACTTGAGCCTTCCTTCTGACATGCATTTGGTGGAGTGCCAGGTACAAATCCAGGCTGCATCTACATTTCTGAATTGATGCAGTTTGACACCTCTTTAATTGCATGGCTCAATGTGATGAAATCCTGGGGTTTGTAGTTTTGTGAGATATTTAGCCTTTGTCAGAGACAGGGTGACCAGATGTCCTGACCGCAAAGGAGGACAAGGCACCATGAAATGCAGGGCATTCAAGAAAAATGTAGGACACATCCACATAAAAGGTAAAAACACTCATATAAATGTAAATTCATGCTTCTTAGTCCTGCTTAAAATAGATGACACTTTGGAATGGACAGAAAGCTGAAATGTACAACATGTCCTGGAAAAGGAGGATATCTGATCACCCTGGCCTCAGAGGGCTCTGGTGCCACAACAAACTACAGATCCCAGGATTCTATAGCATGGAGCCACAGCAGTTAAAGCAGTGTCAAAGCGGATTATTTCAGCAGTGCAGATGCAGCCTTGATCTTCTCCAGGCTAAATATCCCCAGCTCCTTAAGGTTCTCCTCATAGGACATGGTCTCCATACCTTTCACCATTTTTGTTGCCCTCCTCTGGACGTTATTTTTTATTTAAATCAGTGATTTCCCAAAACTTTACTCCTCCAGGGGATTTGGATTTCAGCTCCCAGAATTCCTGAACTGTTGGCCAACAGTCCAGGAATTCTGGGAGCTGAAGTCCAAAGCACCTGGAGGAGCAAACTTTGGGGAAATCACAGATTTGAATAGATCAGAGGTTACCAAACTTTGGTCTTCCAGGTGTTTTGGACTTCATCTCCCAGAAGCCTCAGCCAGCTTGGCCAATAGCCAGGAATTCTGGGAGCTGAAGTCCAAAGAGCTGGAGGACCAAGGTTTGGGGATCACTGAGTTGAACACATCATAGGTTACCAAACTTTGGTCTTCCAGGTGTTTTGGACTTCATCTCCCAGAAGCCTCAGCTAGCTTGGCCAACAGCCAGGAATTCTGGGAGCTGAAGTCTAAAGTACCTGACGGATCAATGTATGGAGATCACTGCTTGGAATAGATGAAGGGAAGCACCCTGGGGTCCAGCTCACCTGTAGTGGGCGACGTCGACCTCCTTCCCGGCCCCGAGGGGCATCTGCCCGGGAAAGTGTAGCAGCCACAACCAGAGCCAGCCCAGCGGAGAGCCCGAGCGCAGCATTTAAAAGGCAGCCCCCTGCTCGCGCCCAGCCAGGGCTCCTCAACGGCCTTCCTCGCGCAGCCATCCGGCCCGCCACGCCCCCTCGTCCCTTCCGGGTTCCGCCCCCTTGGCCCCGCACCAATCAGCGTCGCCGGCACCGCCCCTCACCCTTTGGAGTGGTGACGGGAAAAGAAAGGGTTGGTGAGGGCCTCCCCGGTCCTCAATGCGGCTGCGCAAACAGACCTTTAGGGCGAGGCTTCGCTGGTTTCCAGAGATTCAGCAGCTCCCTCAGGGGTTGGTTGTCTCCATGGTGACCAGCAGGCCTAGCCTCAAAGGAGGCCCATGCGCCGCAAAATGGAGGGCGTGTCCAAAGAAAAAAAACCTCTAAACATTCAATTCTTGCTTTTTAATGGTGCTCAAAATGGAGGACAGTTTGGAATTCCTCCTGGACATTCAAGGCAAATGTAGGCCAAGACCAAATAAAAGCTCAAACTCTAATATAAATTCATGCTGCTTCGTGGTGATCCTGAAAATGGAGGACATTTTGGAATTCTTCCTGGACATTCAGGACAAATGTAGGACACCACCAAATAAAAGCTCAAAACACTTAATTTCTTAGTTCTGTTCAAAATGAAGAACATTTTATAATTCTTCCTGGACATTCAGGACAAATGTAGGACACGACCAAATAAAAGCTCAAAACAATCAATGCTTCTTAGTGATGCTCAAAATGAAGGACATTTTATAATTCCTCCTGGACTTTAATTATAAATGTAGGACATGACCAAATAAAACCTCAAAACACTCAATTCCTGCTTCTTAGTGATGTTCAAAATGGAGGACGTTTTGGAATTCCTCCTGGGCACAAGGCTGAAACGTGGGACATGTCCTGGAAAACGAGGACCGCTGGTCACCCTGCATGGATACCAAATCCGTGGATGCTCAAGTCCCATTAAATACAATGGAGTAGTAAAATGGTGTCCCTCACATAAAATGGCAAAATCAGAGTTTGCTTATTGGAATTTATATGTTTTTAAAATATTTTCAAACCACGGATGCTTGAATCTGTGGACAAAAAAGCCATGGATATGGATGTCTGCCTAGAAATAATGCCATTTGACACTGCTTTAAGTGCTGTAGCTCTGTCAGATCCATATGCATGGTTCTGTCATGATAATATAATGATGGTATGATGATATGGTAAAATAGCGTTCGGATAGTATGCTGATTTATTGAGGGGGGATAGGAATTATGTAAGATGCTAAGTTTGGGAAACAATGGGAGGGGACAAATGGCCAGAGGCGAGAGAGATTTGTGGTTTTATGACCCTGTTGCTCTTGCAAGCGGATCGGGGCTGTAAACCAAGGATGCTCTACTTCGTTAAATGCAATTGAATGATCATGCAGGAAGGAAAGAGGGAACATGAAAGGCCACTTTGATTTGGATCAAAGGTCTGGGATTATAGCTGAGGAAGGGGTTGGATGATGGGAACAAGTATGATCCAAGGGGAAAACTTTTTGGTTTTGACCCAAACCCTGGACTGATGATTTTCTATCTCAATTCTCGGAATAAAGTCTTTTGTTTTAATCACATTAAGGAGATTATCACACAGAGGCTTACCACCGTTCTTAAAACATGGCTAGATTATCCCTAAAGCGTCCCTAAAGTGCGAGGGTGTGATCGCCGGTTGCGCTTGTCTCCTGTGATGAAATCATTATGGAAGTTCCCGTTATACAGAGAAATGGCAGCTCCGCAAATGCTTTAATGACAGGATGACTCCATGATGATTTCATCACGGGAGACAAGCGCAACTGGCAATCGCACCCTCGTGCTTTATGGATACCTCAGGGACGATCTAGCCACGTTTTAAGAATGGTAAGCCTCCATGTGATAATCTCCTAAAATGTTCTCCTGGTTTTTGGGAACTGGGTCCGCTGATCCTGACAAGCTCCATCCTGGGATATGTAGATTTGCAGGGTCTTTACAAGGTCTGACAAAGAGTGCTGCTGCCTCACAAAAGTACAAACTTCATGATTCTGTAGGATGGAGCCATGGCAGTTAAAGTGGTAGCAAATTGGATGCCCCTTAAGATTAAAAGGAGGCTACTGTAGATTGCAGGACTAGATCTGTTCCAGCTTTCTCCAGTGCTGTCTCTTTCAAATCTTCTGGATTACAACTCCCATCAGCTGCTGTACTGGAAGTGCAGGAGTTGCAGTCAGGCTCGTTTGGATGGAGATCTGGTTGAAGAAGGCTAGTTTAAATGCCAGCATTTGGCTTCCCTCCCAATGCATCAGACTATAACTCCTGCAATTCTGCTGCAGTGCCTGAGGATGATGAGAGTTGTAGTCCAGAGCATCTGAAAGGGGAAAGTTGCCTAGACCAGCATCCAACCCCCAGCAGTAGACAGGTAGATAGAGAGGCCTATATATAAATGAATATATATATGTGTGTGTGTGTGTTTATACATACACACATACACATATGAACACACCCTTCTCACAATGGGACTCAAGACAGCTAACATATCTAAAACAATACAGATTAGCAACTATGCAATTTTTTTGATAAAAGTATAAAGTTATGTAGAAAGCAATTAAACAATTCAGCAGGCGAAATCATTAAAACCATTAAAAGTCATTCAAGATTATACAGATGGCAAAACATAAAAAAATGCAACATATCATTAAAAGGCAACCCCATTTGATTTGCAAAAGCCTGGCGGCACAAGGATATTTTCTGCTGCCAACAGAAAAAGAGCAAGGGGGCATCCTGGCCTTTCTCTAGGGAGTTCCAAAGACTGGAAGCAGCCACCAAGACGGCCTTCTCCCTTATTACCACCAAATGATCCTGAGAAGGTGATAGAACAGAAGGAGCAGACTCTCCAGATATTCTTAAATCTCTAATGGGCTCATAAAGGCAGATACGGTCCTTCAAGTAACCTGGACCCAAACCATATAGAGCTTTATAGATCATCACTTTATAGGCAGGGGGATTATTACCATGGCTGTGCAGATTATTTGGAATGGTATACACTGTTGATTGCAAGAATGGCAGGTTAGCAGTTCATGGCCCAGGTGTTGCATGATGGGGTGAGCTCCCGTCCCTAGTCCCAGCTTCTGCCAATCTAGCAGTTCAAAAGCATGCAAATGCAAGTAGATAAATAAGTCGGAAGGTAAACAGCATTCTGTGCAATCGAGTAGTCTGATAACGCTGGCTCTTCAGCTTAGTAAAGGGGATGAGCACTGCCCTCTACAGTCGGACAAGGCTTGACAATCTTGTCAACGGGGAATACCTTTACCTTTACCTTTACACAGTTTGGGGGTGACCAGCATCCTATTGTGAACTCTTTCCCCAGGATGGTGAGCCATTTTCATGTCTCCTTCTAACCTGTAGAACTTGGATGGCTGCTCATAGAGCACTTTTCCCTCCCTCCTACAGAAATAGTCAGCAGTTTGTCCCAGCAGGGCAGTGTCCATAAGCAAGCACAGTTCTTGTCTGCCAAGGAGGACAGGCCCAGGTAGCACCCCCTTTGGCACAAATGTCACCATAGGCAGACTCGCCCCTACATTAGCCCCATTTATATTTCCCAGGCCAGAGAACTAATCTAATCTAACTGGAAACTAGCTGGAGATTGCTGGCTGGGCTACAGTCCTGCAAGGAGGCAACACACACAGTTGTGGTGAAGGAGTCCTAGTGGAGCACTCAAAGCACTATACCACATTGTCTCTTGAAGAGTTTTACCATCTATATCAGTGGTCCTCAAACTTTTCACGGCTATCACCCTTTTTCATCTTGGGTGATGACTGCAGTGTCTGCCCTCAATGTATATTTCTTGATATTAGGTCTACTGTTTTACTGCAAATTCAAAATGACCAATCTCAGTTGCTTTGCAACTGGTCACCCTGGGAGCAGCAACTAAGCAGGTGGCTGACCAGCATCTGAGAAGCCTCTTATCCAGGGGTAGGCAACCTTTCCCCTTTAAGGGCCAAGGGACTTCAGCTCCCAGAAGTCTCAGCCATGTTGGCCAATAGTCCCATGTTGGCCAATAGTTCCTGGGATTCTGGGAGCTGAAGTCCCTCGGCCCTTAAAGGGGAAAGGTTGCCTACCCCTGCTCTTATCCATTGCACACCTCCAGTGCAGGCAATAGGTCTCTTGGTCACTGACCAGCCAGCTGCTCAGTTGTTGCTCCCAAGGTGATCAGGTGTAAAGGAGAAGCTTCTTCCTGGCAAGGAAGGATTCTCAATCCTTCTTTGTTGGGGCAGAGATGAGCATAGCTTGTGTGTGTGTTGGGGGTTTACAGAGGCCATATGCCCTGGACTGGAGACTGATGTGGGCAGGGAAAGAGATACAGGAGGTGCTGCAAGCTGAATAATTGACCCCAGATACTTCTCCTCTCCTTCACTAGAGACATGTCTTCCCCACACAGCTTCAGGTCTCCTCCCCCCAGCACACGTACACAAACATTGCTTCTTCTGTTCTATCAATCCAATGAAAGAAAATGGGAGGAAAAGAGTAGCTCCAATCTGCCAGCCAAGTCCCAGCAAAGCTCAAAAGCTTAAGCAGGGTCTTTTTTGCTGCCACTTCGTGCCCACTACCACATGCTTTAACTCCTTGCTCAAGTCAATCAGTCTGTCCCAAAATGGTGCCATTCTGAGCCATAGAAGCAATGCTCTTCAAAAATGGAAAACTGGGGATATTCCCAATAAAAGAGAATGGTTGTTGAAATTTTATGATACCATTGAAATGGATAAATTAACATTATTGTTAAAAGGAGAAACAACAGACAAGATCAGATAAGATTGGAAGAAAGTATTCAATTATTTAAAAGCGATATGGGGTGAATTAATAATGGAGAAAGTATGAAGCCCCTTATCCTCAAGAAATACCTGATCCTTTGTCATCCTCTCATTAAAGAGAAGGTAGAGATTCACTAGATACAACTATTTGAGATCATTGTATATAAGCTAAACTGGATGTTAGATTTTTTTTTGAAAAAGAGAGAAGATGGAATGTAAACGGGGTTTCAGAGAAATAAGAAAAGGCAAAAGTCAATAAATAAATAAGCAAGTATAAGCGACTAATGAGAAGGAAGGATTGTGTGGAAGTGTAGAAAGGTAATGGAGTAGAAGATAAAGAATGTGATTAGAAGGTTTGAGTGAGTAGAAGGTATGAGAATGTAGTCAGGGGTAGGCAACCTTTCCCCTTTAAAGGCCGAGGGACTTCAGCTCCCAGAAGCCTCAGCCATGTTGGCCAATAGTCCCATGTTGGCCAATAGCTCCTGGGATTCTGGGAGCTGAAGTCCCTCGGCCCTTAAAGGGGAAAGGTTGCCTACCCCTGAAAGATGGAAGAATAGAGGAGATGAGAGGAAAGGAAAGGAAGAAGGGAAGTTAGGGTGGCGAGAGAAGGAAAGGAAGAGGAGTTAAAATAGAACTCTTAATAGAGAAGGAAAGAGGGATAGGAAAGAGGAAAGGTAGAAGATGATAAGAAAGGTGATAAAGAATGAGATAGAAGAGAGAGTGTGAAAAGAGAAAGGGGAAGATAAGGAAAGAAAGGAAGAGTATGAAGGTTGGTAAACATAGATACGTAGAAAGAGATTAATCATGAAAGAAAGTTAAGAAGTTATGCAATCAAAGAAAGCTATTAAGGAATTATGATGTAAGAATAAGGAGGTATGATTAGACTAGATTTGTATGTAAATATATTTCTTTGTATATATGTATATTTTTTCAGTTAATGTGTTTGTTTTAAAATTCAATAAATATAGTTTAAAAGCAGCAGCAGCAGCAGCACTCTATGCCCATGCCTCGCAAGTGTTTCCCAACCATTGCTGCCATCACCAGTGAAAAATGCAGCTAGGGGAGGGAGCTTGTGCAGGCAGGCAAAGAGCAGGAGACACTGCCACACTAAATGATCAGTGAGGCTGCCTTGTGGTTTTAAGAGATCCTGAAAAGAGGTTTCATGCAACCCTAATCTGCACCATGGTCCTAAGGCTGCTGGTTCTCCTTGTCTTTCTTGTGCACCAATACTTTGACTGAAGTCCCCCTGCTGCCCTCCTTTTCCCTCACTGCCTCCAGGGAGGCATACCGCCCACTTTGGGAATCACTGGACTATGTAAGCAACACAAGAGAGAAAACAAAAGAAGGGGACAGAAATGAAACTGGGAGGAAAGGGGGGAGCTGATTATATATTTATTATAGTAACAAATTCATCACCTCAGGTGTGAAAGAAGCATCGTTCTTCACACCTGAAGATGTGGTGTCACTGTCAGGTGTGGAGTTGGGAGTGACTGTACTAGTTCAATTATTCAATTAGGCTTAATAGAATAAATCTTTTTTTTTTAACATTATCGTTAAATTCTACAGGGACATTCTTCAGGTTGTACTTTGGCACAATGGTTGGCTTAACATTCTTCTCTCACTTTAATATTAGTAGTTCATGTACACAATCTGCTCCTGGTCTTGTTTTTTCAGAGAAAGTGAAGCTTCTCTGTTTTCTGCTTCCAACTATGTAGTACAGGGGTAGGCCTTTAAGGGCCGAGGGACTTCAGCTCCCAGAAGCCTCAGCCATGTTGGCCAATAGTCCCATGTTGGCCAATAGCTCCTGGGATTCTGGGAGCTGAAGTCCCTCGGCCCTTAAAGGGGAAAGGTTGCCTACCCCTGATGTAGTATATTTGATTTCTATATTGGCCATCAAGTGATGTCCATTTATACAATCGCCTCTGTGGTTGCTTGAAAAATGCATTTGTAATGAACAAACTGTTCGCCTGGCAAAATTCAGTCAGATGCTCTCCTCTTCACTTCTTGATCCTAGGCCAAATTTTCCTATAACTTTTGATTCCTTTCTGTTTCCTGCTTTTGCATTCCAATTGCCTATGATTTATAAGGAGTCTTGTTTTGGTGTATGGTGAATTTCCTCCTGGACTCTAGCACAGCATCTTTCAATTTCTTCTTCTTATTTCTCTATAGTTGTAGCACAAATCAATTTCTTCTTCTTATTTCTCTATAGTTGTAGCATAAACTTGGATGATGTCCTATTCCTGTCCACTTTAATTCACTTACCAGAGGTATTACAATGCTTACATGTTCCATTTATTGTTTTACTATGGCTGCATCTGCACTTCAGAAATAATGCAGTTTGACACCACTTTAACTGCTGTGTCTCAATGCTATGAAGTCATGGGATTTGTACTTTGTTATGGCACCAGAGCTCTTTGACAGAGAGGGCTTAATATCTCAAGCTACAAATCCCAGAATTCCATAGTATCGAGTCATGGCTGTAATAATAATAATAATAATAATAATAATAATATTTATCCTGCCCCTCTGCGTAACTCAACTGGGGCGGCTTACAACATTAAAATATACATTTCGTATCCTGCAATCCCACCCCCCTTAAAATGCTATTAAACAATAATAATTTAAAACACGTTTAAAGTGCTAATACAAATAAAAAATAAAATAAACAATATAACAAAATAAACAGTAACTGCAGTAGAATCCGGGGAGCAAATTGGGCTGTCTTTTGATGGCCAGGATATCTATTCAGGAAAGGCTTGCCAGAAGAGATCCATCTTAACAGACTTTTTAAAGTTGTCTAAGGTGGTAATATGATGGATATCATCCGGCAGGTCATTCCATAATCTGGGAGTGGTTGCTGAAAAGGTCCTCTGGGCAGTTGCAGACAGCCTAGTTTTTATAGGCTGCAGCAAATTCCTCCCGCAGGACCTGAGTGCGCGGGGTGGATTGTATGGAAGGAGGCGGTCCTGAAGATAGGTTGGACCCAAGCCATTTAGGGCTTTAAAGGTGATAACCACAACACCTTTTACTGGGCCCTGAAACTAATGGGCAGCCAGTGAAGTGATTTTAAGATTGGTGTTATATGGTCCCTTCTCGATGTTCCTGAAACCAGCCTGGGTGCCACATTCTGTACCAGTTGAAGTTTCCGGACCAAGTACAAGGGTAGCCCCATGTAGAGTGCATTACAGAAATCAAGACGGGAGGTTACCAGTGCATACACCACAGTTTCAAGGTCCCTAACTTCCAGAAAAGGGCGCAGCTGGCATATCCGCTGGAGCTGATAACAGGCATTTACCTGATTTATCATTTGGAGCGACGGAGCCAGGAACACCCCCAGGCTTCGAACACAGTCCTTAGAGGAGAGTGTGACCCCATCCAGGACTGGAGGTTGCATCCCAATACCTGGTTTCGGGGCCGCTACAGTAAGTACCTCCGTTTTATCTGGATTCAGTCTCAATATGTTTTTCCTCATCCAGTCCATTACTTCTTTAAGACAATCATTGAGGGGAGAGACACCATCTGAAGTCAAAGCTGAAGACCAAGACATGGAAAAATATATCTGGGTGTCATCAGCGTACTGATAACACCCCGCCCCATGTCTCTGGATGATCTCTCCCAATGGCTTCATCGATATATTGAAAGTGGCATCAAACTGCATTACCTCTGCAGTGCAAATGCAGCCTATGTCTAGCTACCCTTAATTTATACTTCTCTCATCTCACGTTCCTATAATATGTGTTGTGCAACTTCAGAGTTTACTTTCACCTCAACAGCTGAATGTCCTTTCAGCTTAAGTCCATTTGGGTCATTAGCCACAGCACTACTCATACTTGTCCTCTGCTGTACTCCAGTAGCTCACTGAATGCCATCCAACCTGGGAGTTTCATTTTTTGGCACTATCTCTCGTTTTATTCTGGAGTGTGTCATCACAGGGTTTGCATGGTAAAAGGCATTCAAAAGGGGCTTCCCATGCTGCCTTCTTCACAATACTAGCAATCTTTAACTATGGTGCTACTGCTATTGTCTCTGAACAGATCCTCCACCAGTGTCACACCCCCACTACTATTGCTGCTTGGCACATTTAGTCTGGCTCCTCAGCAAAAGTGTGTCCGTCATGAGAGACCCAACTAGCAGCACTGCTGCCATCAGTATAACCTCTTGCCTCACAGGAGCATGCTATCCCACCACTGTGGAAAGGTAGTGTCATTGGTAGAGAGGTACTATATGCTAAAATAATAATAACGGCTATAAATAGCAACAGCCTTTTACTACTGGGAAAATCTGAATTGAAAACTAAAAATAGAAATGGACAGAATATTCATGAATTTTTCTCAGCCTTGACAAAAAAGGGTCTCTTGGCATACTGAGATGTCCCATCCAAAAGAATGGTTAGCTCCCATGAGATGTTTCCCCCCTGCATGAAAGTGAAACAAATGTTTTTCTTTTACCACCACTACCATCATCATCCTCTGAAAAAACCAACAAACAAAAACAAACCCACTTTTTTTTCTTGTGCAAAAAATAAAATAAAATAAATCTTGGTGCAAAAACATTCTGGCTTTATGCCAAGGAAGAATTTATGTGAAACGTTGCAGGGGGAAAAAGACACACCCTCTGCCATTTTTTTTTGAAAAATAAAATAAAAAAATGTGCAGAAGTTCTTGTAATTTCACCCCGTGGGGAGAAAATCTTTGGAGTTTTTTTTTACATTCTTCCTTGATAGAACAAAACAAATGAAGATTTAGATCCTTAAAAGAAAGTCATAGTTGTACCACCTTCTGCATCCCACTGTTGTGTGGTACTACTTTCCAAACATTGATTTGCTCCCATGTTGCACTCCTGGCAGGCAACCTGATGACATTTTGCTGTTCTTTGATATATCCACTCTGTTGTTTAGACAAGAGACATTTAGCCTGCAGCAGCCTCTGAGCCAGGGTCTGGTTTTTTGAAGTGTATTGGTCCACTAGATGTCACTGTAGGTTTGTAGACTAAGATGACAGCCAGCTATATTCCTGCCAGCTGTCTCTGCAACAACAACAAAAAAGCCACCAAATAATTTGGACATATTGTTCATTTGGTGCAGTTGTAATTTAGGTTTCTAGGACCATTTATCATAAAGCTGTCTGCTTGCTTATTCCATGGCTCAAGGCTGCTTGAGTATATCTCACTGCATTCCTGGGAGAATCAGAGTATTGAAGCTGATTTCTCTAAAAGCTGTCACAGTACATTATTGGAGCACATTTTATTAAAGTTAATTTTCAAGACTTAAATTTAACAATGTTCTAGACCATTGTCATTTGCCATACACTGGAACAGTAATTTCTCCATCAAAGTCAGTTACTGAATTCTAAAAGTTGACTAAAGTATTTTTGAAACATATGAAGTATGTGATCGGGAAAGCAAACTAGGAAGACCAGATACTTTGCAGGGGAAAGAATCTTTCTTTCAAGCCACTACATCTTGAGCATAGGATGCTAAGCAGGAACATTCAACAAGAAATGTTTAGTAAGATTTTTTAAAAGGAGATAACATACACAAGTATTTAATGAGGCAAGGAAAAATATGAAATCAGCATGGCATTCTAGCTGATAAACAATACATACTAATATGAGAAAAAGATTCTCTGTTGATGTAATATGGACAATAAGTCTGGACTATGAAAGCCAAGTGAGGATCCAAACAAGATTTCTGAGGCAAACTAAAACTGCTGCAGGCTGAAGAATAGCAATGAACTTGGGAAAAAAACCCTAGCTGTTTAAAATTAATTCCTCTTTGCCATAATGAAGGTACACTTAGCCCTCTGTCTCCACTGATTTTTTATCCATGGATTCAAACATCCATGGCTTGAAAATATTTTTAAAATATATAAATTCCAAAGAGCAAACCTTGATTTTGCCATTTTATTTAAGGGA
The DNA here is from genome assembly GCA_026167975.1 of Phrynosoma blainvillii. Classification (NCBI taxonomy): domain Eukaryota; kingdom Metazoa; phylum Chordata; class Lepidosauria; order Squamata; family Phrynosomatidae; genus Phrynosoma; species Phrynosoma blainvillii. The sequence goes on from JANUYF010000004.1 coordinate 272,173,842, forward strand.
CACTATTTTACTATGCCATTGTATTTAATGGGACTTGATCATCCATGGATTTTGTTATCCACGGGAGATCCTGGAACCAAACCCCAGTGAACACCAAGGGCCCACTGTATAAATAAGTTACATTATGATTGTAACTTCATGAGGGAACAACTTCATTCATTTTGTGATGTAAATAACTTATGTAGTTCTGGGAGTTGTGGCCTCAATAAATGGTGGAGGATGAATATCATGTGATTCAAGTGCTGGCTTGTGCTGCGTCTTGTGTTGTTGCAGGTGCCAAGACAATGAAAAGGTGGATTGGAGAAGAGTACATTTTCTATCACAGGCATGTAGCATTCAGTTTCATAGAACGGTGACCAAAAGTAACTATTTTAATTACTTTTGAGAACTGGGAAAGCAAGGCCTTACTTAAAATTAACTATTTTGAGGGACCTTTGAAACTATAACTGTAATTGCTTTTGAAAAGTAATTTTTTCAACTGTAGTGCAGCTAAGAAGGCAGCTTTCTGAGTGATTTGCAAAAGATCTGCAAGGGTTTCCAGCTGCCAGTGGTTTAAGTCAAAAGAACAAATTTCTCCCTTTCTTCTGAAGGAAGCAGCTGAAGTCAATTAGTTTCTGGGGGAAACAGATCAGATTTGTGTCTGTGGTTATGGGTCAGGGGTACAGCAACAGTTTTGGAAGGTCCTAGGTCCAATCCCTGGTATCGCCAAGCCGATGTAGGACAGAGTCCTGTCTGAAATCTTGGAGAGCCACTACCAGTCAGTGTTAGGGCTGCTATAATTCATTTTCACAAACCCAGAACGTCTAATTTGTATATCATGTAAATTTGTACAATATGCAAGTCAAGTATATTGTACATATTTTAATATTATGGAAATTAACCACGTTAATTTCTCCATTGTTTTCTACCACTGTATTTTTAGCCTTGATATTATTTGTATGATAAGCACTGATCTGAGAGAACCAGCAGTGTGTAACAGGGTACTAAACTTAGAACAGGGAGTCCCAAGTTCAAATCTTGCTTGGCCACAAATCTTAAGAATTTAACCAGTCTTAATAGGAGTTTTGTGGAGATAAATAGTGAGAAGGGAAGCATGGAACAACAGCAACAACATTTGAGTTTCTTGGCATCTTACATATTTGCCAACTTATTTGCCAACTTACATATTTATGAGAACATCACAGATGGCATATTGTCACAGGGAAAAATGCAGAGTAAATTGAGGGTAAAACCCAGGAATCACAAGGATGAAAATACAGTATGATTTCTGTCAGAGAAGCAAATCAAGTATTTTATTTTAACTAGGAAATATTCTGTTTAAACCTCCTTTATATTTCTTAGTTTATCATAAAAATAAATGTATCATTCACTTCATCTGCTAGGTTTCAAAGAAGTAGCCGTGTTAGTCTCTTGCAGCACAAAAAGGAAGAAGGGAGAAGGCAGGGAGAGGAATGTGGCATCACCTTTAAGACAAACTGGTTTTTATTTTGGCATGAGCTTTTGTGGATATAAATCCACTTTTTCAGATGCAGTACAGATTGATATCAAAACCTTGAGTTATAAAGTATGTTAATACAGTGGGCTCTTAGAATCTGCTGGAATTTGGTTCCAGGACTCCTTGTGGATACCGAAATCCATGGATGCTTAAGTTCCATTAAATACAGTGGCAAAGTAAAATGGCATCCCTTATATAAAATGGCAAAATCACGGTTTGCTTTTTGGAATATATATATATATATATATATATATATAATATTTTCAAGCCATGGGTGCTTAAATCCATGAATAAAATATCCATAGATACAGAAGGTTGACTGTAAAGTTGTGAGAGTGGGACAGGATATAATAAGATCCAGAAAAATGTAATTCATGTCTCTTGCCCTACATTTTCAAATGATCTGAAAGGATGCCTGTGCTATCACCCAACTGCTGTTTGTTAATTACCACAATTAAGGTGATAATCAATGTTTGTAGTTTTTACATTTCAGCTCGCTTTCCCCTTGCTGATTATACCCTCCCATTCAAGCATGAGTATTATAATCATCTGCTAGCAAAAGCAACACTCTATACATTTGAGGAAACAGGTTGCAATTCTGGAAAGGGGCTAGCGCTATCATTAGGCAGAATGAGGCACTCTGGTTTGCTTCCTAGGCCCAGTCTACACATACCTGTGTTATGTGAATTGGTGCAGATTTTTGCACCTTCCAATTGATATTCAATTGTCTTCACTTCTCAACATTCCTACCTATTCACATCTATGCGTATTCTGTTGGCCACATGCAATGCTATTGTGAATTAAAATGGTGGGCAGGAAGGAAGTCTCGGTGAATTATTTGTGCCCACATGTAACTCACCACTGTGCATTATTATTATTATTTGGCTGTTAATCAAACGGTGGGGGAAACATATACAATTCCCTTTGTATCATTACCTATTTCCACTGGTGTCATTGTTGCATGCAGTCTCTGGCCAGCAAAGAAGCTTTGGAGTGCTACATGGCTATTGTTGCAAGTCAGGACTGCAACTTTAAGTTTTTGTTCAAAAACATAGTCTTTGTCTTTTCTTTCAGAACAATAAAGTATATAAAACCTTTATCTGTATTTAAATAAATGACTGGTGAACCATTCCTCCCCCTCCCCTCTCAACAGGCTTTTGTTGTTGCTATCCACCATCAAGTCGATCTCGACCCATGGCAACCCTGTCGATGAGACATCTCCATGACTCAGTGTCCTCCACTGTCTGCTCAGGTCCTGCAAATTCATACCCGCGACCTCCTTAATAGAGTCCATCCATCTAGCATGCGGCCTTCCTCTCTTTCTGCTTCCATCCACCTTTCCTAGTATTATTGTTTTTTTTCCAGTGAGTCATGCCTTCTCATGATGTGGCCAAAGTACGACCCCCTCAGTCTAGTCATCTTGGCTTCCAGAGAGATTTCCAGTTTGATCTGCTCTAGGACCCATTTGTCCATGAGCTCCTCAGCACTCTTCTCCAGCACCACATCTCAAATGAATTAATTTTCTTCCTATCCACTTTCTTAATTGTCCAGCTCTCGCATTCATACATGGGGACAGGGAATACAATGGCTTGTATGATTCTTACTTTCATGGTCAGTTGTATGTCTTTACAATTTAGGATCTTTTCTAGTTCTCTCATAGCTGTCCTCCCTATTATTAGTCTTCTTATGATTTCTTGACTGCATTCCCCTCTCTGATCTATGTTTGATCCCAGGTATGAAAATTCTTTTACTATTTCTATTTCCTCATTGTCTAGGATGAATTTCTGTAAATTCTTTGTGGTCATTACTTTTGTTTTCTTTATGTTCAACAATAAGTCTGCCTTTACACTTTCTTCTTTGGTCTTCCTTAGTAGTTGTTCCAAGTTTGTGATGTTTTCAGCTAGTAGTATGGTGTCGTCTGTGTATCTTAGATCATTGATATTTCTTCTTCCTATTTTCACTCTTCCTTCTTTGTCCAATCCTGCTTTTGTATAATATGTTCTGCATACAAGATGAACAGATAGGGTGATAGGATGCAACCTTGTCTGACTCTTTTGCCAATTGGGAACCATTCTGTTTCTCCATGTTCTGTCCTGACAGTAGCCTCTTGTCCTGAGTAAAGATTCCTCACCAACAGGCTAGCATTGTACTTTTTTCCAATCACCTACTGTTTGAATCCCTTTTGTTATTGTATGCTGCAAAGTTTCCTGAAAACAATATTTATTTATTAATGTCATTAAATCCCCCCATGTGCTTTCTCCAGTGCAGCCTTCAATGCTTTCTCTTGTATGTCACTAGATCTAGCGCACACACACACACACACACACACACACACCATCGGGCTTGAAATTTGCATGTATACGTTTGCATATATCTGCGACATCACAAGATTGCCAAACTGTGCACAATATCCCCATCAACACCACTTCCTATTCCATGCCATAATAATTGTTAGGACAAGATTTGCATAGTTTGAAGTTTCTTGTCAGAACTTCATAACTGCAAGACCTTTAACTTTTTAAATGCCCATTACCCTTGGTAGTGGGGTAAAGAAAGTGGAAATTGAATACCAGTTTTAAACGGCCAGTTTTGGCTGAAAAAAATAATTTTAAAATGCTGTAAAATGCCAAGGAAAATAGGCAAACCCTGTATGTACCTAGCTAACAAAAACCCAAAAGAAATCTGTTTGCAGTAAAGCCTATCCACCCACCCTCTGCTGAAGTGTGCTGCCATACAAAGGCATGCAAGTCAGATGGTCACACATCTGATAATATGCACCCTCACAGTAAAAGTCATGAATTTATTTTCTGCAGAGTTTGAGAATTTCTGTAGAGTTTGAAGAGTTTTTCAATCTCTCTCCCAGCCCTAACTCCTGCAAATTGTGTGGCAGAATCACATTCTGTTCTCGTAGGAGATTATCAGACATCTTTTTCCTGTCTTTGTCCCATCCTTCCCATGCGATCGCGGGAAGGACCTTCAGATGACATCGTGCTGATCCTGTCATTGTCCCATCTGGGAAGCGCGAGTGACAATGATCACATGGAAGCCTTTCAAATGATGTTGCGCTGATGCTGTCATTGTCCCATCAGTGAAGTGGAATTGTCCCATCCTTGTCCTTCAGTTTGCGTTAACAGAAGAACCCATTAATGCAATTCCATTTCACTGACAGGTTTATGGCAGGATCAGCACGACATGTGAGAATGTCTTTTGCTCGATAACTGTCATGGACAGGATAAGGATAGGCTTCGCTCCTGTCCACCATCTGATAATCTCCCTAGAATGCAGAGGATTTTCATTGTGTAGACTGGGCCCCAGTTTACTCTTTTGTATCTTACCCCCACCCCTACCCCCATGGTCAAATTCCATTTAGTGGAAGTGGGTGGCATTATCAGTACATTTAAAAATGGGAAAAATTAAAATGACAAAAATTCTGAAGGTGGGGCACATAGGGTGGTGGCAGCTCTCAAGTCCTGCAGGAGACCAATGCAGCCCCCCCGCTCCCCAATGCCTGGCAATTGCTCATCCTGATCTACATCAATTGACAGGTTATCTTATTTACCTCCCTGATCTGAAAATCTTTACTCAAACTTAAGCTATTAAACAGGAGTATGACAGGCCATCATGGCATGCATGAAAAGTCTAAAATGAGCTAATAGGCTTGTTGTGATAGGATCAAGACAGCTTTACATCTGTACATTTTACAGCCAGATGTACAGTCAGCCCTCTGTATTCTATGGATTCAACTACTCCTGGCTTGAAGATATTAAATTCTTTGCAGATTGCTTTGCAGAGGGGTGGGATATAAATAAATTATATATATATATATATATATATATTCCAAAAAGCAAACCTTGCTTTTGGCATTTTATATAAGGGACACCATTTTACTATGCCATTGTATTTAACGGGACTTGAAGATCCACAGGGGATCCTGGAACCAAACCACAAAGGATACTAAGGGCCCACTGTAATGCACACGAAGCTGAGGGACATTAACTGCAAGATAGAAATAAAATGTACATTTCTGTTTCTATATAATAATCATTTTCAAAGTAATGTAATAGTAGCTGCTCAAGGAAAGGATGCTGAACAGGGTAGTGCCCTTTGAAGAGATAAGATGTCTAATGGTGGGATTCTAAAAATCTTTGTATTAGTTTTAGTGGACATGATTGGTGAAACTGTAATTGATAAAAGATGAGTTACAATTTGACTTATACATTCATGCTATAAACTCTATGAGGCAATCCTGGTTTGAAAAATGTGAGGCAATCCTTTTTATATATTTAAATATAGTCCAATTGTGGGAATTGTAAGATGAAACATTTTTGCCATTTTCAAACCTTGAGGTTATATACCATTTATTCTGTGGCTCATTTTGACAATATCTACAATTATAAGACCTTCTGGTGTCAGTATAGGAGCCACCAGCTGTAAGTTCTTTAGCCATGCCTGTTGTGTTGGAGCACTAACTATCCTTAGAGAAACTGAAACCAACAAGAGTTGCTTACAGAGATGTGTGTTAGACAGCACTAAATTTGATGTCAATGAAGTTAAAATTGATTGGAATTAAAAAAAATTAGATTGTCATGTGCAAATCAAATCTCTTTGGACTTAAAATTATGTTTGGTTTAGCAAAAATAGATAATTTGAGAATATTGTTGCTGTGTCCCTTCAACTCTTTTCCGACTTAAGGTGACTCTGTCGACCCTATCATAGGGTTTCTTGGCATGTTTCTTCAAGGAGGTTTGGCATTGCCATTCTCTGAGGCTGAGAGAGTGCCCAAGGTCATGCAGAAAATTTTCTTGGCTGAGCCAAGATTTGACCCTCAGGCTTCCAGTGTCCTAGTCCAACGCTCAAACTATTATATCACACTGGACCTCAATTTGAGTACCGTCACTCCTCTGTTCTCGTGGACTTCAAGTCCGTGATTTTACATAATTATGGAGGGATGACCTCCATTTCAATCAATGGGGCACACCCCATTCAAGTCTATGGGACTTGAATATTTGCTAAACTCTGTTTTCGTGGGGTGTGTGTCTCTGGAATGGATCCCCCATGAAAATGGAGTGCCAAGTGTATATTGATATTCTACTCAATTTGAGTATATTGGGTTACATCATTTTAGAAAGAAACTGACCATTTCAGCTTAGTGTTCACAAATAATAGAGGAAATGATTGTGGCATATGATATAGCACAGCCCAGTGTTTTTTTTTGGCTAGTTCTACTGCAATCTATTAAGCTTATATTAGAAAAATGTTTGCTATTTGCAGATGTATGTGTAGTTTTAAACTACATTCCTGTGACTAGATCTTGATGGATGGTTGGAACTCTGTGTTCTTATTGCTACAGAACTCATGCACCAAGTCAGGAAAGACGAACATTCACCATTCATCATTCTGTAGTCAAAAGATCTTACTGCTTTAACCATGCATGAATTTGTATTCTAGAATCAAGTAAATATTTTTTGACACATGATCAGCTTACATTAATGTATTTACCTAGCTCAGATTCATTTCCTGTGTATTTATTCTCTTCTCTCCTCCTCTGTCTCTCTCTAGTATCATAGATGCAGGCAAAAACAATGCAGTGAGAAGTATGTATTCTTAAAATCCAACGTTCTTTTTCTTGGGAGTGATTTACTGCACATGCTTAACTCTCCCATTGAAACCAATGGGGCGTGTGGTCTGACTCTATGGATGTTTAAAAAGATGTTCCACTGAGCTATTTGAGGGCTTATTTATAAGTTTTACATATATAGCCTTAAAAGTGGTTAAGTTTGGCTGACTTGTATGCATTGTTGCTTATGATTTATTTCCAACAAGAAGCCACCACAGGTCGTAATGTAATAAATGCAAAACAAAATGCTGAAGCTGCTGCTTTCCACTTTCCAGGGGACTTCTCTAAAATATTTAGACCATGTGGCACTTGAGTGCTTTTCCAACCATCTTGCTGTCCAGCTCAGACATTCTTCGTTTATCAGGGCACTGCTGATAAAGTAATGCAAATTTGTTTGAGTAGTGGTAGTGGTGTTAGTGGTGAGGATAATATGTAATTATTACATTATCAGCCTTTTGGTTCATGATATTTTAAAGCCAACAATGGCTTATTTACTGTACACGATTTGCCATAAGTGGTTTTGTTGCCCTGGTTGCAATTTTGGTGTCCATTAGGACAAAAACTTTATGTAAATCACAATTCTCCATTAATATCTATAATTCATGTCGGAACAGAGGAGATTGCTTGTTATGGGGGGAAACCATAAGCAGGGGTTTTATGAACAGTAAAAAAATCTTGCAAGGTGGTTCTCTAAAAATAATTTCCTCTACAAGTCTAGCATAAATCCTTAATTTTAGTAGCACAGGTAGAAGGTTGGAATGATGATTGATTTTTTTCCAAAGCATTGTGGGCTGTCACCACAGAGTTTTTGCTATAAAAGACTAGACATTTTTCAATTGCTTTTTATAACTTCAGAATTGATTTTATTTGCTTAGCACCTTACTAACGTAATGAAAGAAAAAGAAATACAGCCAAATGCCAAGGCAGACAGTAAAAAAAAAAAAAAAAAGCAGTTTTGAAATTATGTCACTATAGATTAAAGGGAGAAAAAGAACATTACACAGCTCTTTCTGTAGAAATGACAAGGTGTCCCACTGCTGCACTGTAAGATTAGGCAGCTCTTGTGGAATACTGCTCTTAGCACAGAAAAATGGCAATGAAGAAAGTGGATCTAAAAATTAATTGTTGTGTGGGTGTCGGACTATGCTCAGAAAGGTTTGTGTTTAATATCCTGTTCAGCCATACATCTTGCTCTTGAGCTATTCAGTTGTTCAGTCTAACCTACCTCACAGGATTGTTGTTGGGTGTGTAGATACACGTGTGCTACTGTGAGATCCCTGCATGAAAGGTGGAATATAAAAGGGAGTAATAAAAATATCAGTGCAGAGATCAAGGTAATGGTTCTATTAGAGCTGCATCTGCACTGCAGAGATATTCTGGTTTGAAACCACTTTAACTGCTATGGATCAGTGCTATTGAATTCTGGGAAATGTTGTTTGTTGTGGCCCTAGAGCAATGGCATCACTAGGATTGGCATCACCCTTCCATTGACATCCTCCCATACTACACCATACAGAATCCTTAGTAATGATTTGTCTACTAATGTTAATCATAAATCATAATTCCCATGTATCACTGGTAAATGTAATAGTTGTGACATAGGAGCCGTACAATGCCACCCCTGGGAGCGCCGGATCGAGGCCACGGCAACCACACACTGTGGCCCCTATCTGGCTTTTTGCCACTCCCCTTAGCGTCGCCATGGCGGCTCTTTTGCACCCCTTTGGTGCCATGTGTCTACATGCTGCGCCAACGGAGCACCCTAATGCCGCGCGCCATGTGGTGGGGTGCATGGCGTAATGGTGGAGTCAGGTCAGAGTTGGGGCGGCTGTTGTGTGGTCGCCCCACCCCAACTCCACCCCAACTCCACCCCCAGGCTGGCCCTTTTGGCTGGTCTGCACAGGCCCATAAATTAAAAATTATACCTTGAAATTACAACATCATATGCAAAGCCTATGTACATATACATAGTTTCATGTGGTTAAAGTAAAAATTTGGTTAAATGTGATGTTTTTAAAGAACATTTTAAAATAATTATTTTTTTAAAAAAATAAAATTTAAAAATATTTTACATTTTTTTAAAAAAATCTTGAAATTTTATTTTTTTTAAGGAACCTGGGCCTTCTCCTTTCTCCTCCCACTGAGCCTCATCCCATTCACACCATCTCTTCAGCATTTTAAAGGGTCACAGGTGAATAATGCCACAGCCTGTTTCTGCTAAAAGGCAGATGTTTGAGGGCACCCCTCTTAGGGGTGTCCACACACTCCTCAACCCCTATTGATGCCGCTGTGGAGGGGTAGAGTGCCAAAAATCTTTTCATTTTCTTCCCTCATAATAAGCAGTTCTGCAAACCCAACAAGTTTTAACAACCAGTTTGGGTAAACCAGTACGAACCAGCTGAATGACTGGTTCTACCACATACTGAGATGTGATTTTCAGGTTGTACCTGGTATCCTTTCACACGACAAAGTTATAGCATCATGACTCCCCTTTAATTGCTACAGCAACATCGTATAGAATCCTGGGATTTGTAGTATAGGATGGGGTGTTTAGAATTCTCAGCCAGGGAGTTCTTGTGTCTTACCAAAGTACAAACTGCAGGTTTCCACAAAATGCAGCCATGGAAATTAAAGTGGAATTATAGTGTTATAACTATATGGGATGAAAGGACCTGAAGATGGGACAAAGGAACCCATCTGGAACCCCATTTTTAAAAATATAAATTCCAGTTCTTCATTTGAACCATTTCCATCTTTAGGCAAAACACATAGGTTTCATGATGGTTTGGAGAGGGTAATAGAGAGCAATAGGTAGCTTTGTGTTAACAATTCTGGGAATAAGTTTTTGAATGCGTACTAGACTTTAAAAAAGACAGTAGCTGCCAAATTCAAAAAAAAATTACCTATTAGTTGGAAAATATAATCCTCAGCTTCAAGTGGTATCAAATCTTTTTCCTCCACTGTAGCCCCAGCTGTTGAACTGTTGAATTTGACTAGTGATCTTTTTGGAGCATGCAGTTATAGCACTACTGGCAACAACAACAACAATAACAATATTTATTTATTTCTGATCTCCGCTTTTCATTATAATGAACAGTAGTTTTTAAGAGCTGTCTACATGCAGTATTTGAAAAATGCCATCACTTTCCTTTCATGAAAACAGCATGACATAAACATGTAAATAACTTTTTATTGCAATGGGAAGATTTTATATGTCTCCAAAACATGTGGACTACTAGAGTTCAGTCTTAACTGGCCAAGATGGCCAAGCACCAACTGAACCAATACTAGGTCTGCTAAATCTCTATTGAGGCCGAACCCAACCCAGCCTAAGAGGGTTGGAAATTGCTTAGGACTACCCTTGCCCTGGTTTAACTTTTTGTCAGCATTGTGGCTGTGCCCTGGGATGGAAGAAGCTTGAATCTGGTGTAATATGGTCCCTTTCCCTCCCTCCCTCCCTCCCTCCCTATTTGGCTCTTCTGCTGCCAGATTTTGGGCAATCTGTTGGCAGATTGTCTCTTCTGATGACAGAGCAGTTCTTGATGGCAGATCACTTACTCAGAGGAATCTCAGAGATCTGCTGGTGGAAGAGGGTTGTGCTGGTCCAAGAGGATTATTTATTTATTTATTTTATTTCAAGGATTTATATCCCAACTTTCTCCCGCAATGGGATTCAAGGTGGATTTCTGCCAGCAAAAAAAAGACCATGCCTATTTTAAGCCTCCTACAGCTGGCACATATCTCAGTTATGATCATATTGCTATATAGAACTCAGTTTGTGGGAGGGATCATAGTAGGTTTTAGAAAATCAGTAAAGAAACTGGTGGATCATTTGATTTCTGTTTAGGATGCATCTACACTGTAGAAATAATACAGTTTGACACCACTTTAACTGCCATGGCTCCATCTATCCTGGGATTTGTAGTTTTGTGAGGAACCAGCACTCTGAAAGAACAGGCCAAAGACCTTGAAAATCTACAAATCCCAGGATAGGATGGAGCTATCACACTTAAAGTGGTGTCAAACTGCATTATTTCTACAATGTTGATGAGCCGTTAGTATAATATTTATTATTGTTTCATTACACAAGTGTTGTTTCCAATTCACAGACCTGTGAATTGTATAGGGATAAGGTTTTTTTTTTTTTTTAAATAAAATAAAATAAGATTTAATTTTAAGTTTTTCTTCATATAAGTATTGCAGTGGTGATGGTTTGCATCCAAGTTGGGTTTAAGGTCTTCAGATCCTATTGCGATGGACCTGAACACTGAGATGAAAAGGGCTGATGAGAATGTTGTATTTTCTTTTCATAGAGAGATTTGACATCATTTAGACAGACACAGAAACACCACACCTTTGAACATCCCTGAAAGATGGTTAAAATAAATTTGTTGTTGTTGTGTGCCTTCAAGTCATTTCTGACTTATGGCAATACTAAGGCAGAACTTAGACCAGGGGTAGGCAACCTTTCCCCTTTAAGGGCCGAGGGACTTCAGCTCCCAGAAGCCTCAGCCATGTTGGCCAATAGTCCCATGTTGGCCAATAGCTCCTGGGATTCTGGGAGCTGAAGTCCCTCGGCCCTTAAAGGGGAAAGGTTGCCTACCCCTGACTTAGACACTATAAGTTTCTTCAGAGGAGGGTTGTCATTGCCATCCTCTGAGAATGAGAGTGTGTGATCTGCCCAAGGGCACCAAGTGGGTTTACATGGCAGGCTCAGGATTCGAACCCTGCTCTCCTGAGTCATAGTCCACCGTTCAAACTACAACACCACATTGCATCCATTTCTGTAAGAAGGTTTTCTGACATAAGCTTTCCTTGTAACAGCTTTACTGCTAGTTGTGCAGACTAGCTTAACTCAATGAACTGTACAAGATTATTTTGTCAAGAGAATGCAAAAGTACTATATTTAGATTGCACAGTTTTGGAGGTTATTTGTAAGCTGAGAGTTAGTAAGCAAATCTTAAAATTGGCTTGGATATTGTGTGCTCTGGATTTCAATTTGTTGGGTCAGCATACTCTCCATTTTTCCCCCTTAGCAATTCTTCTTACACTGCTATTATTTGATTGACTGTGTAGGAAGACTGTCATATTAAGACAATAAGAGAGCACCTTGTTTGTTTTTCTATGATGTGCTATTGTTTTTGACAGTTGTAAATAGTATGTTTTCCTGTGATGCTTTTGTTTCATATGTTTTATTTGGAATATTAAACTGTCCAAAGCAAGAAAATGTTATCTTGTAGGAAAATCACTGGGCTACTAAATAATTGTTGATTTTGTGACATGAAGATTGCTGTGAAAACAGCATGAGTGAATTTTCTTAAATGCCTGTTTGAGCTGATATGTCAGCCAATGCTACTGATATGGGGATGTGTCTTAAAGGTTTATAAGAGGGGCTTTATCCTACGCCAATGGCCTATTCTTAAGGACTGGTTAAGTCCTTAAGAAAAGTCACTGGTCTTGATATGCCTGACCCTTCCCAAATACACGGCAGAATGCTCCCAAATTTCATCTGGTAGTGAAACATTTAACAAGAATAACAGATTCTCAGTTAAAAAGTAGATCCTCCTACCTGATATCATAGGATCAGCTATTTCTAACACACACACACACACACACACACACACTGATCTTAGAGAGGAAATTTGCAATATATATATATTGATCAGAGAGAGGAAATTGTTACTCTCAAAATATCCATAGCAGATGTATTTTGACTAGTAATTTCTTTAAAAATATGAACGTTAGATGTATAAGGCATGGGGAACAAGGCAATTTCCATGTCAATGTTGATCAAAGGCTCATGAGAATAAATATATATTTGATTGAGTGCTTTAAAAGGTAAAACAGTAGATGGCAAGCAAATGTCATTGGGAAGAGTATTTCACAACCAGGGTGTCTCCACTGGGGGAAAAACAATAACATCATGTCCCTGATGGCCAACTGTCTTGCTTTCAGAACTGGAGGCCCTAGATCAGACTCAAGGCATAGCTAAACTGTGGAATTTGGTACACCAAGACCTAATGGCTGTCAGCTTTAAAAGAGGTTGGACAAATTATTGCATGATAAAGTTATCAATTGAGATCCAGGTAGGGATGTAGTGGTTTCAGTCTTGCACTATGACTCTGGAGACCAGGGTTACAATCCCTGCTCAGCCATGGAAGCCCACTGGGTGACACTGGGTGACCTTAGGCAAGTCATACTCTCACAGCTCTAGAGGAAGTCAAATGCAACCCCCCCTAAACAATCTTGCCAAGAAAACCCCATTATAGGTTCACTTTAGGGTCACCATAAATAGGAAATGGCTCAAAGGCCAACAGCAGGAGCAGCAGCAGCAACAACAAAGTTATCAATGGATACCAGTCATGATATTTATTTGTTACCTCCACTATTAGAGGCAGTTTGCATCATAATACCATTGTTGGGGAAAGTGAGAAGCAAGATACTATTGCATGCATGCCCTGCTTTTGAGCTTCACATAATGCTGGACTAGATAGGCATTTAGTTTGATCCAGCATAACTTTTCATATGCTCTCATGTTTCACGTCAAGAGAAAAGGATCTGGAAGAAGGTAATCCTTATTAGTCTCTCACTATGTACAGCTAAATAAACCTCTTTTAAATGAAGAAGTGCATATTTTTAGATTATTTTCTTGTGGCAGTATTTTAAAAAACCCAGATAGACCTTGAGTATAATTTAAAAATGGAATGGATATTGCCTACTGAGGAACCTAAATGTGCAGGCAGTCAATCAGTCCGAGGGCAGGCCTACACTGGCCAGAATACTTAAGGCTGCCCCTGGAGTACTCTGGTCCCAAATTCTCCTCAAATTTGCTCCTTACCTGCTCATTTTTCTTGCGGGTTTTCAGTTCTCACAGTGAACAACAGGAATCTAACTTCTCAACTGTTCCCTATTTGTTGCCTGGTGCTGCTGCTGAAGTTAGAATGAGATGGCCAGCCATTCTATTGATACTTTGGCATCTTTTTCTGATCCCAGAGTTGCTTGTGCCCACAGTGGCGGTGCCAGGTGGCTTGCAGGGACTGTGAGTGAAGGCAGCCACTGCCATTACAGCAAAGAGAGCAGAAAACCCACAGCGGAAGATGAATTATTTATATATGGATTAGGGGGAGGACGTCCCAAATTGGGTGTGGATGTCATGAAGACAGTCAGCATCTGATTTGAGGTTTTGGCCCTGCATCATATAAACAGAATAAAGAGAGCCTGGGAGGAATTCCAGGTAATTTGTCCAGGTAGACAAAGCCCTTGGTTTTAACTTCATTTTTGGTGCCATCATTTCTACTTATTGTTTTATGTTTTTGATTCAGTTGTTTTAGGGGTTTTTGGTAATTTATTCCACAGTTAAAACACAAACCTCCTTGTAGATCAGGGTGGACAATCGCTTTGGGGTTGAGGGCTACTTTTCACCTGTCTGCCTGCTGATGAGCCATAGCAATGTGTTCCACGAGAAATGGCCAGCAGTTACGTCTGGTGTGTTTTACCTTTATTTTTGGCTGATTTTCAGCCACTTTTTCCATTGTGGAGGGTATGGAACAAATAAAGCCCTCCCTGTGAATTTCTTGGAGTCACCATTTTTGGAAACAAAATGCTGGACTAAACTGATTATTTGTAGGATCCAGCTTAGCTGTTTTTATGCCTCAAAGTTGTTCACCTCTCAGTTTTGGCATTCATTTCATACTGTCTTTGCCTTGGCACTGTCTCTCTAGAGCAGGGGTAGGCAACCTTTCCCCTTTAAGGGCCGAGGGACTTCAGCTCCCAGAATCCCAGGAGCTATTGGCCAACATAGGACTATTGGCCAACATGGCTGAGGCTTCTGGGAGCTGAAGTCCCTCGGCCCTTAAAGGGGAAAGGTTGCCTACCCGTGCTTTAGAGCATCAACTAGCTAAATCTGTTCATGTTTAGCTAAGGTTTGTGATAATGATGATGGTATACATGAAGAGAAAATACTCTTTTTTATTTTGCTTTATTCCACTCAATGGAATGAGTGGAGACTCAATGAACCAGCAAAAGGAAGTAGGATGGTGATGAAAGCATGTTTATTATTATCAGCAGTCCAAGAGATTACCTTCCCTCTACAACTCTTTAAGATAGTTGATGATCTGGGCTGGTGTTGGAAGCTTGGACCCATATTATCTCATGCCATCCTCAGCATTACCTGTGTAGGCCTTTTATGGGGTGGGAAGACTGAGACTTCTTGTTGCCCTGACCTTTTCTTTCTGACCTATGGGTTTTGCCCTTGTTGCCTGGCTGCTTTGACATTTCTTCTGCCTCTGTCCCAAACAAGATCACTTGGAGCTGCTTCTTAAGGTGTTGCAGCTGGCTATTGTTTACTTTTGCTGCCTGTAGAAAGTTTGGAGGCAGATAGCAATCCTGGGCCCCTCTGGTGACTTGGGCCTCTGATCTCAAATCTGGTGACTTGGATTTCCTGTCTTCCTAATTATTGTATATATACCCATGTATATGTCTAGACATTTTGTCAAAAAATTGGCCCCAAATACCTGGGTTGACTTATCCATGGGTCAGTGTAAGTAGTGTATGTTAACTCTTATCAAAAAAGGGATCATCCCCTTCTCCGAGTAGAGTGGCAAAAGGTGAGAGCATAGTCCATATTGGAGGAACCTCAAAGAAATACCTACCCCCTTTACTTTCTCCACTGTGGCCCCACTTCTAGCTCTAAAATGGTGGCAGTAGTTTCCTCCTTATCCATCCAGTCTTTAGGGTAAGCAGAAACATTTATGGATGCTTGAATTTTGTAAGTTCTTTGGCATTGTTTTCCTTGACTTCATCCTTTATATTCTTTGTTACATATCCTTAAGTTTTACTCTTGAGTTATCCATTAGTTATATCAAAATACATAATTTTGGCCCCCAAAACTGCCCCCCGACCTATACATGAGGTCGGCTTATAGTTGAGTATACACAGTAACTACAATCACCACAACAGCTAGGGGTGATTGGGGAAGGGTGGGATGAATAAGTTTTGCTACTCAAACTACACACAGAATCATTAAACACAGAAATTAACAAGACAGACAGATAATTAATTTAGGTTGTCCAAAAAAGACAAAAGAAAATTAAAGTGAAAGACTTAGCAAAACTAAAAACTTTCCATCCCCCACCACAGTTCTTTCACAATCTCCCACTAACACAGGAACAGGAAACACCTGAGGAGACTGAATATATAATTTCAATGATCTTGCCTAACCCCCTGCAAGATATGGGACTAGAGAGTGCTGAAGTGATTCATGCCCCAAATTGCATGTTAGAGATGCCAATGAACACAGTGCAGCTTCTTTCCTCCTATTACACCACCTTGGTATCTTTCTTATATGTTCATGTTGGAGACATAATGTCCAGCTTTTCCTGCTTATTTTGGATGTCCAGAATTTTAGCTTGGCCCAAAGCAGGGAGGACTGTGCTGTTCAGCTCTGGAAACAAATTGAGCCAATTGAATATGCTTTGTTGATGGTATAAATCAATATGAAACATCCTTGTTCATGCCATTATTTGGGAAATGGCTGAAGTCTTTGCACAACCCTCATAAGAAGAAAAGGAATCTTGTGGCATGCTAAAGAATAACCAAATTTATTTTAGCAGTCTACTTCATCAGATGCATAAAGTATCTCCTCTGTACATGTGTGTGTGTGTGCGTGTGTGTGTGTGTGAGAGAGAGAGAGAGAGAGAGAGAGAGGAGGAGGAGGAGGAGGAGGAGGGCTGGGTATGGTAAACCATGAGACCAAAGGGAATTGAAATGCAGAAAGTACAGGCAGTGATAATTACTGAAAACTAGTGGTTAACTGCCATATAATGGACTTTATCTCCCCAAACGATTTCAAAGCTATTGGTTTTGTCCACTGTACGGTTATAACTGCAGGCAGAGACTGGGAGCAAGGAAGAGGATTTGTATTTTTAAGTGAACAATATTGCTGTGGATTGACAGAAATGTAGTGTAAGAAGGCTACTGTGAACAACATAAGGAGCACTCTGGCAAATGCTGCCTTCTCCCTGTTTGATTTTTCAGCTGCTTGCATAACAAATCTAGCAGCGCATGAAAGCAATCTCCCTTATTATAAAATTGTGTTCAATGAGTTCTTCCTAAATATGTCACAGCTCATTTGAGGTTGTTTAGCTTAAAGTGGCTCATCTGAGCATTTTGTTCAGACTGGAGACATTTGCTTTGTTAGTGATAAGGCAAATGAGCCCTCGGTGGTTTCGGAAGCCACGTAAATCCAGTTGTCAATTAATGGATTGCTACTAAACAAAGCTGTCAGTTTGACTGCTTGACATAGTTTGTACATACAGAGTCAGCGCTGTTGTTCTTCCATGATGTGCATACTGAAACACTCTTCTGCTACTAATAGGCACGGCTGTGCACATTTGTGTTTTATCCTGTAAAATACCAAAGAAGGGAAAATAACTCAATGAGGTCTCCCAAGGGAAATGGCTCTTGCACCTGCAATATGTTGTACATTTAGGAGACATAACAAGAGACCTTTAGGAGTCACATTAATTAAATTTTATTTAGTTTGCTCAGCTTAGAGCTTAATTAAATTGCATCATCTGGAGTAGAACACTACATTGTAATTAAGCACCAAGATACTAATGATGAACTACAATAATAACTGTTCAGTCTTAATCAGCACACAGTTTAACTGGAATTTTCTGAACTTGCCCCCTTTAAATTCCTCCTGATTTTGTCACAGACAGCATATGAACCACTCCATTGGAATTTGGAAGGGAGGGAGTAGTCCACTATTCATTACCCATCCACTTCAAGAGAGGGAGGGAAAGTCTGAACCTCTGAAAACTTTGGCTGTAATTCTGTAGAAAGCAGTGAAGGTCACTTTGTACACTGGATGAGAGCAGTAGAAGTTAGATCCGGGAACTTGGGTTGCTTCCCATAGCAGTTGACTTGTGATTAAATAGTTGTTTTTCACGATTCATAGCAGGAAAGAATGGGGAATAAATCTGGTTAAAATGGTAAGTGCAGAAGCCCAAATCCAATGGTTACTCTCAACTAGAGTAGACCCTTTGAATTAATGGGATTTACATAAGAGTTGATTTAAGGAATCCCATTCAACAGCTGGCATCCTGTTAGTGACATACAGGTGTGTAAGTTGCACTATACATGTGGAGTGATTTTTGGACAATAAACAAGGGTTCTATTCAGCTGGTGGTGATGTAAGGAGAGTTACATATGAGTTAGGGTTGTACGTGTAGTACATTAAAGTACACAGAGTAATCTGTGAATGCACATTGCCTCTATGTATTGCCTTTATGCATAGCATGTTGCAACTGCATAATGGGTTGTAAACCATGCTCATTGACTATTGATCCACATAGATTGTACTATAGTGGAGCACCAGGGTGGTGTCATGAATTGAGTGTTGGACTAGGACTGTAGGAGAGCAGGGTTTGAATCCCTGCTTGGCCATAGAAATTCCACTGGATGACCCTGGGCAAGTCATACTCTCTCAGCCTTAGAGGAAGACAATGGCAAATCCTGTCTTAATAAATCATGCCAAGAAAAACTCGTGATGGGGTCACTGTGGGGCAGAGATGATTTGAAGGCATACACAACAACAACAATATAACTCCACCAGTAGAAATTTAAACTAAAGTGAAGCAATATAAGATCTCAGCCAATGCGTAAATGGAGACTGAATTTAGCCTAGAATTTATTGTTAGAATTCTACAAAGTTTGCTAATTAAAGAGAAATATGTCATTTTATATGTTCACAAGCTTACACATGCACAAAAGATGTGGGCTGCCAAAAGGCTATGGCAAGGATTCATGCCATGCTTTCTCCCTTCATCGTGGATAATGCTTTATCCTTAGAATAGGAATGAGAATCATGTAGCACTCCAGGTGATGTTGGACAATTCCCAGAAGCACTAGCCAATACATAGCTAACTGTGAAGAATACTGGGAGTTGTAGTCCAATGACATCTGGAAAGTCTCAAGATTCCCACTCTTGTTTTAGACCTAAGACATTGGTGAGAGAAAAAGCCAACTACCAGCACAGTCTGGGACAAAGTCTACCCAGATGCAGCCAAACAATATTGTAGCAGAATTCAAAAACAAAAACACCCAGCTGTGGTATTGGCAATACACTGACCATTTTTCACATTCAAAAGAAACACAGACAAAGTTGTTCATCCAAAGTTCTGGAGGCTTTATCTTCAGTTACGTTGTGTACAATAGAATACAATATATACACACACTGACTCCTCTCCAACTTCCAAACAACTACTCCATCTGCTCCAAACCCACATGTGACCAGTTTTTTTGGTCCACTTATATAGAAGATTGGCTCTGAGTCATTACTCTGTGACACACAGCATGATGCAACCTTGCTGTAACTTTGCCTCACACCATGTGCTCCTGACTCAAGTCTGTGGTTATCCCACGGAATATATGTCACCTGTCATTCAAAATATTTTTCTATTTTTTCATGCACAATTACTCCAACATATTATTACTGTTTTCTCTCCTTGTTGTTGTTAACTGCCACCGAGTTGACCTTGACCCATAGCGACCCTGTGGATGAGACACCTCCAAGAACCTCTATCTTCCACTTCACTGCTTAGTTTCTGGAGTCTCATGCTCATATCTCCCTTGATTGAGTCAATTCATCTGGCATGTGGTCTTCCTCTCCTTCTGCCCTCTGCCTTTCCTAGCATTATTGTCTTTTCCAGTGATCCATGCCTTCTCATTATATGAATTGATTTTTCTTCTGTCTGCTTTCTTTACTGTTCAACTCTCACATAGTGATGGAGAATACAATGACTTGGACAATTCTAACTTTCGTGATCAGTTATATATCTTTACTCTTCTATAGTTTTTCTAGTTCTTTCATAGCTGTCCATTCCATTCCTAGTCTTTTTATTTCCTGACTGCAGTCACCATTCCTGTCTATAATTGATTCTAGGTATGGAATTCTTTAACTATTTCTATTTCCTCATTGTCTAGATTGAATATCTGTATCTCTTCTGTGGTCATAATTTTTATTTTCCTTAAGTTTAGCATAATCTTGCCTTTGCACTTTCATCTTTGACCTTCCTTATTAGCCATTCCAAGTCTGTGATACTTTCTGCCATTATTATGGTATCATCCGCATACTGAAAAACTATTGAAGAGTAAAGATATATAACTGAGCACAAAATCTAGAATTGTCCAAGCCATTATATTCCCCATCACCATGTGAGAGTTGAACAGTAAAGGATGTGAGAGCTGGACAGTCAAGAAAGATGATAGGAAGAAAATCAACTCATTTGAGATGTGGTGCTGGAGAAGAGTGCTTAGGGTACCATGGACAGTCAAAAAGGTTGTTGAGATTTCTTCCTTCTGTCTTTACTCCTCCTACTTTTGATTCTATCTCTGCTTTTCATATGATGCATATAATTTAATTGTTATTATAATAATAATTATGATACTTATTTCAGCATATAAATTGAACAAAAAGAGTACAATGCACTCTTGCCTGGCCCCTTTGCCTATTGGGAACCACTCTGTTTCACCAAATTCAGTTCTGATAGTGGCCTCTTGTCTTTGGTACAGGTTTCTTATTAGTACTGTCAAATGTAGTGGGACCCCCATGTCTTTGAGTGCATTCCATAGCTTTTATGATCTACACAGTCAAATGCTTTGCTGTCATCAATAAAACACATGCTGATTTTTTCCTGGAATTCTTTGGTGTGCCCCATTAGCCATCGTATGTTTACAATGTGGTCCCTAGTTTCTCTTTCTTTCCTGAAACCTGCTTGTACCTCTGGAATTTCCCTCTCCATGTATGGCTGAATTCTATGTTGCAGAATTTTGAGTATAATTTTGATTGCATGTGAGGTTAATGCTATGGTCCTATAATTGCTGCATTCTTTTGTATCTCCTTTCTTGGGTATTGGGATGTATATTGATAATTTCCAGTCTGTTGGCCATCTCTTTGTTTTCCATATTTGTTGGCATATTTTAGCTAACATTAGAGTTGCTTTGTCTGTCTGTATTGTACAGTAGCCCCTTCTAATTCGTGGGGGATCCATTCCGGACTCCCATGAAAATGGCGGCTTTCAAATATTTGAGCCCCATTGAAAATAACAGTGTGCACACCTATGGTGCACATGATGCCATTTTATTCCTACCTGCTTATCCCTTCCGTGAAGAGCAAGACTGCAGACTTGAAGTCCATGAACAAGGAGGGACAAGTGTATTCTCTCTCTATGCAGCATATGTGAAAGTCATCAAAGCAGTGTCACTAGACATGGATGGGGAAGCATGGCATAGGTGACAATGCTTTACAATTGACTTTGGTGAAACAATATGAGAGGCAACATATGAGGAGCACAAGCTTTGCTTAAGCCAAAACCATGTTATCAGATAGAAATGAAGGCGATGGGCCTGCCAGTGTTAAGAGTATTTAAGTTAGATTGATTTCAGCTGGAGAGTTAAGCACCTGGCTTTCCCTTCCCCACTGAAATAAATGAAATTGAAATTCTGTGCACACTTGGACTGGATACTTGTGGTTCACAATGAGAGGAAGAACAGACATGAGAGGATCAAAAAGCATATCCATTAATGCTTGGATGGGTTTCTATAAGCCATTTATCACTGTGGTAACTTTTCAGACACTTCTTGCTTAACATCCCAACATTAGCAGGTGAATAATTCAAAGCTTTGTGACTTCTTGTTCACACTGGTAAGAAGAATCGACATGAAAATATCAAAAAGTAGCATCAGTAACTTTCCACTGAGATTGTAAGAAGTGTATGTAGCAACACTGTTTTGTGGACCCTTGTACTGGCTACATAGCTGTATAGAAATGCTGGAATGCTCAATTCATTTTGTAGAAATACATTGTGGCTGTTCTATTTAAGATCAGCTCAAGTGCTTTCAGAAACATCCTTGTGTTATCACAGTTTTTTCCCCCCAGAGCTAGACTCTTGGGAAAAAATGGTCTTCTTTCTTTCTCATGGATTAATGGCAAAGCTTTTTTTTTTTTTTTTTTTGGTTTTGAAGTGTCTCATCTATATTTGATGAGGGGAATTTGAACAGCATGCTTATTTTAACTAAAAGCACTGTGCTTTCAGCTAGCTGCAAATTCAGAAGAAAGGAGAGTTTGTTAGAAAGGAAAGAGAACTTTAGGTAGAGCTAGATTTGATATTGGAAAGCTGGGGGGAGGGGGAGTTTACTTAAGTAATAGTCCCAGAAAACAAAGCTAGGATGGGGGGGGGGGGAGAAACCCAAATATTTTGGTGCAATACTTTGTCCCCTCCCTGCATTCTACAGTGTAAAATGAGTTTGACCTTGGGAAATTTCAATATTAGCTCAAATAGTTAGCAGGAGGCAAACCCAATTTATATGGAGGTGGCTGAAGGCATAGATTCACAGAGAGAAACGTTTTCCAAATCAATTTGTAGATTTATTGAGGGATCAAGCATACAAAGACAACCATTCACTCACACATTCTCACAAGAACTCAGGAATAAAGCAAGTTAGCATGGAATAGACATAAGGCCTTCTAATGGTGATATTACCTGTCTGGGGTGCTCCGGGTATACTGTTGTGGAGTTGGACTTGACCAGATGAAGGGATGGGAGCATGGAATGAGTTGGAACTGGATCAGAATTCAGAGTGATGCAGTGTCACCAGGAATTCTAACCAGATACACCTAACCAGAATTTTGATAGACCTTTTATGGGCTGAAAATAGCCTGGGGCAAAGGTTGATTGCTGTATAACAAAGAGCCAAACTAACATTGTAAAGGTTTCCTTGAAGTAGATAGCTTCCAGAGGGGGATAATGGATCTTATCTTTCTTGTGGCCAAAAGTCATCCAGGCCATTGATCCTCTAGCTTCCTTGTCTCCTGAGGTGTGAATCGTCTGTTTACAACTCCTGAAACTATGGGCCTTTCCAGACTGCCAGAAATAATGCAGCTTGAGGCCACTTTAACTGTCCTGGCTCAGTGCTAGGGAATTATGGGAAATGTATTTTTTTCCTGGGACATTGAGTCTTCTCTGTCAGAGAGCTCTGGTGCCACAATAAAACTACAGTTCCCATGATTCTTTAACACTGAGCCAGGGCAGTTAAAGTGGCCTCAAGCTGCATTATTTCTGGCAGTCTGGAAAGGCCCTAAGTGTTTGATCTGCTAATGAATGCTGGGGTCTACATGACCATCTACCTCCGAGAGTCTATGTGACAAACTTAGTACATGGTTGAAACTATATTTCTGTTTTAAGGTCATGTAAGAAATATATACACACACACAGATCATGAAAATCACTTGATTCATGGTAATAATAGTGACTCTTGTTTGCCATAACAGATTGAAAATTTAGGTGATGTATACTCCACTGCATACAACGGCTAAGTGGTATGGAGTAAGAATTCATGCATGAATATCAGCTGTCATCCACAGTGCAAAAATAATCCAACTTGACCCCACTTTAACTGCCTAATGATATGGAATTCTGGGATCTGTAGTTTGGTGAGACATTTAGCCTTCTCTGTCACAGGCCTCTGGTGGCACAATGAAGTACAGTTCCCAGAATTCCATAGCATTGAGCCAAGGCAGTTAAAGTGTTGACAAACTGGATTAATTCTGAAATGTGGATGCAGCTAAAGTAAGACTAGAACTGTCAAGTCAAGACTATACCAGGCTCTTAGATTTGAGTGCTAAAACCTGAGACCTGGGGGGGGGTGATCCCTTAGAACAGGGGTAGGCAACCTTTCCCCTTTAAGGGCCGAGGGACTTCAGCTCCCATAATCCCAGGAGCTATTGGCCAACATGGGACTATTGGCCAACATGGCTGAGGTTTCTGGGCGCTGAAGTCCCTCGGCCCTTAAAAGGGACAGGTTGCCTACCCCTGCCTTAGAATGTAACAAGAGGTAGGCCCTGGTGATATTACAAGGAGAAATCCCTGGTAATGTTGTTGATGATAATAGTAATTTCTTACCTGTCTCTTCTTACGGATCAAGGTGGGGAACAACAACAATTAACAGACAAACAACATTGGTTAAAAAGACATCAGCTAAAACACACATCAGTTTAAAAGGACAAACAAGATGTACACATATTAAAACAATCCACATTTAAAATTCATCATTTAAAATTCACAATTTAAAAATCATCTACTGCCAACACAGAAGTGTTGGCGGAAAAGGATAAAATACACACTTAGTAGTAGTATTAGAGAAAACTTCTTTAAGTTGCAATATCGCTGGTAGCTGACACCATATAGATTGGCCAAAATAGGGAAATCTAAAAAGTTACAATGTTGGAAATGTGAGAGGAAAAGTGGATCCTTCTACCACCTTTGGTGGGACTGTATGAAAGCGAGAGAATTCTGGGACAAAATTATACAAATAATGGAAAAAATTTAAAAATGAAATTGAAAAAAGATCCCCAGATGTTCTTATTGGGTATGATTTTAGATCAAGACCTGGAAAGAAAATATGGTAAATTGATTTTCAACTTAACAACAGCCGCTAGAATAATATATGCCAGAAAGTGGAGATTGAAGGAGATACCATCGATACAAGAATGGATAATGAAGATATTTGATATTATGGAAATGGATAAATTAACTAAATTAATTAGAGGCGAGAATGAAGAGGCGTTCATGAAAGATTGGAAAGTATTGGTGGAATATTGGAAACGAACGGGGGAGCTGGTAATTATGACAGGTATAGAGTAAACTGAGTAGGGTAGTGGAAAATAAAATAAGAGAAGCACTGTTTTAATATGATTGAAAGATATTGTGAGTAGGTTAAATAGAGGGAAAAATGATCTGTATAAAGTTTACACGTATACATAATGCATGACATGTTAAATATGAAGCATGTTTTTTTTCCGGAAGTAATATTAAATCGGGCTAAATTGCAAGTTAGGTCAAGTCTAGGAAGTTTTATATGATTTTTGTTTGTGATTTTGTTTGTTTTTAATAGTTTTTTTATGTTTGTTTGAAGAGGTTATGGATGTAGTATATTGTTTGTGTTTTTCTTTGTTCTTAATTTAATAAAGAATTAATTTTTTTTTTTTAAAAAAATCATCTACTGGAAGAGACTGGTCTCTGCCCCTTGAAGGCACAATTCTTCAGCAACAACAGCATGCTAAGGAACTGTATGGGAGCGGTCATGCTGCTTAAGGGTTGCCACTGTAATTAAGGAGAAGGATTGATAAAGACAAAACCGGAATTACTTCAGCATGGCTCTACCATGCTGAAGTATGGCAGCCAGGCTTGTGTCAGGAACATCTAGGAGGGACCACATTACTCCAGTTCTGAGGTCCCTCCACTGGCTGCCTATCAGCTTCCAGGCCCAGTACAAGGTGTTGTTTATTACCTTTAAAGCCCTAAATGGCTTGGGTCCAAGCTATCTCAGGGACCGCCTCCTTCCATACAATCCTCCCCGCACTCTCCGGTCCTCTGGGAGGAACCTGCTGCAGCCCCAAAAATCGAGGCTTGCGACGACCTTCCAGAGGGCTTTTTCTGTTGTTGCCCCCAAACGACCTGCCGGACGAGATCCATCAGTTAACATCGTTAGACAGCTTCAAAAAAGCTGTCAAGACGGATCTCTTCTGGCAAGCCTTTCCAGATTAATTATCCCGGCCTTCGGGTTTTCCATCCCTACGGTTCCTTTCGTGGCCCCATCACTTGATGGATAAGGAACGCTGTAAGAGACTACCAGGGCATTGTGTTGTGTCTCTTTTTTAGATTATGTCTTTTTTAGATTATGTTTTTAAATTGTGTCTTAATTGTTATGATATTTAATTCTGTTTTAAGGGGGGAGGGTTGGTACGGGGACATTTTGTACTGTTTTAATTGTAAGCCGCTTAGATTGATTTATCACATAAGCGGGATATAAATAATAATAATAATAATAATAATAATAATAATTATTATTATTATTATTATTATTATTATTATTATTATTACCTATTGCTTTGTTTGTCCATAGCAAAGTTGTGTTTGGGCTCCAAATGCTGCTGTCTCTTGGTTTAGAACTTAATTTCAAATCCCACCTAAATGCAGCCTTGCAAAATTCCATGGAATTCTCACAAGATAGTGCTGATTGAAGCCCTCCATGTGGCAGATGATCCCACTGTTCAGAGGCAAAGGTGACCAGGAGAAGGAGGAACTGGTTGTTGTGAACCTCTCCTTTCAATTTCTGAGGATAAAGGAGCATTTGCAGGAGGAGAAAAGGAGGGGGTCTGCACAGAGTCAGTGCTTCAACCAAAAGCCTACTTGGGGGGTGGACAGAAGTTTTCATGGTCTGTGTTTTTGATCAAAAAACCTTAGGAGTTTATCGTACTGCCCTTTCCTATCCTTTCTTCTTGAGCTAGATGCAGGAAGGAAACTTTTAAACACATATTCACACATTTTATTGCATGCCTCCGTGCTGAGGCAGGAGGCATCCCATACCTGATCTGGGCTTCTCCCATACCTTGCAAAGAACAGGAAAATCCCATTCTTTCAAAAAGTGACAGAGAAGTCTGGATTGGGTGCAGGATTATGATCAGGTACGGGATGCCTCCTGCCTGGGCATGGAGGTGTGCAATAAAATCCGTGTTTAAAAGTTTTCATCCCGCGTCTAGCTTGGGAGGAAAGAATGGGAATGGCAGTATGATAAACTCCTTAGATTAGGGGAAGGGGCATTAAATAAACCCCTCTACCTGCAACATCCTCTCTCTACTTTCCACAATGTTCCCCTGCTTAAGGGGAAATAAGACACATCATTCAACAGAGCTGTGTACTGCTCGTGTAGCTGCCTTCCATTATCTCTATACCATCACCTGCTTCTAAAGAAGGGGAAGAAGCAGGATGCTGCAGAAGGTGTAGGTGGAACAGAACTTGGAAAAGTTACTTTTTTGGACTACAGTATCAAGAATCTCTAAGCCAGCATGATTGTGGCATTTATTGTCCAAACAAGTAATGTGTGGATCCCTGCAAGTGCTCCTTTTTCAAAAGTGTGGATAAGAAACTGGTATCAATTTTTTGCTCCCTCAAAGGTCTCCTGGTGCTTCCTGAGACAATGATGGTATCCCCTTCCAGTCTAGGTACAGAAACAGACTTGAGTGGTTGTTGGTTTAACTTCAGAACAGGCAATGGGGCAGAGTACTCCAAAATAGCTGATGCAGTAGGCTAGTCTAGGGAAGAGACAGAAACAAGGGTATGTACCATACACAGCTTTGCCCTCCAAAAGTGTTCATGAGGAACAGTTGGGAAATTGCCACCACGATCCCCAGTATCTGCTGCTTGAGGCGGTTGTCTCACTCTCTTTAATGATATGCTATAACTGCCTACATGGAAATAAGAACATTCTAAAGACAATGTATTTTTCATCTATACCCCATTCCCATCTCTCCTGCTGTCTTCCTACATGAAATAGGTATTTCAGCATGGTATCAGTATGGAGAGAGTAGAGGATCTCTTAATACCTCCATCTCTGTTGACCATTTGAGAGAAAATACTCAAGGGTTGCAGAGTTGTACTTCCTACTTTGTTCACTCATTCCTGGCTGGCATTCCAGCTGTAAATCAATAGTGTGTGTGTATGTGCCTTCAATTCGTCTGTTGACACCATGCTGAAATACCTGTTTCATGAATTTTGCAGTTTTCTTAAGCAAGGAATACTCAGATGTGGCTTTACTAGTTCTTTCCACTGAAATATAGCCTACAGCACCTGATCAGGACTGACCATCTCCCATCCACATGCTAACCAGGGATGACTCTGCTTAGCTTCCAAGATCAGACAGGATCTGCTTTTATGGTATTTAGGCCCACAAATCAAGAGTACTGGGGGCATTTAATCCAGTGTTCTTTGGTTACACTGCTAAAGACATTAATACCTTCTATTTCTTTAGAGCACAGTAACATAGACAGAAGAAGAAATATATTCTGGTTCTCTCCATTGTCTGGCTCCCTAGTATATAACCCCACAATCTAATGACCTGTTATCATGTCTTCTTAGAAGGCCATTTGTGCCATTGGAGCATTTAAGTAGTGCTAATTGCTTGTTGTTTATAAGGCAATTAAATGATTATCAGTGTGCATTCATTTATTCTCTTGGGCTGGAAAAGAAAATGGTAACAATTTAGTAAGCTTAGTTTAGAAAATGTGCAGTCTTTCAGGATTTTTTACTACAATCATGATCTATGATTCCATGCTGAAACAAGGTAAGATTAAGCAGTGTCATCACTAGAGTTGGTGTCACCTGGTGTGATAACTCATGGTGTCACCCCCACCTTGATCTCCTCCCATTCCACACCATACAGAGTCCTTAGCAATGTTTTTTGTACTACTGTTACTCATACATCAGAATTCCCATATATCACTGAATGTAATGGTAATAGCTGTGACATAAACAACTAAAATTATACTTGTAAATCACAATATAATATGCACAGCCTAAATGTATCTGCATGTACATTGTTTCATGTGGTTAACATGAAAATTTAGTAAAAAAATGTATTTTTTTTTTTTAAAAAACTTGGGCTTATCTTTTTCTATGTAGTCTTACCCCATTCACACTATCTCTTCAGCACTTTAAAGGGATGCAGGCAAACAACACAACCCATTTCTACTAAAAGGCAGATGTTTGGGGAGAGTGGTGTCACCTGCCTTTAGGGTGTCACCTGGTGTGGTGTGAAATCCCTGCAGCCCCCAATTGATGTCCCTGAGATTAAGGTTGCCAAGTCAGGATACTGCTGAATTATAGCACTCAGAAGAAGCTTGCAAAAGGAAAAAACAACAACCCTGTGCCACTAATTGTGCTTCTAGTCACAAAATGAAGACAGACAGAACATTTCAAAAGGAACATAGAAAAATCTTTACCTGTGTATTGCAACTTTCTTTGACATACATACATATCAGCATGTTGAATGTTGATTCAGTTGTCAAGGCTTGTTCCTTGTCTCATATTTCACGTAAGCTATTAAAAAGTGATGTATTTTTTCCATATTTATACTTCACTTACAGTATTAATTTATTTTAAAAAATGCAAACATTGCCAAATGACTATAGGGATTGGGAAAGAAGTGAGATGCAGGTGTCACAGAAATTAGCCCATAGATGCTTTCCATAGTTGGCTTTTTCTAGCTTCAGGGCTAACAGAAAAGCCTAAACTGGTTTTCAGGCTTTTGATACTGAATGTATTTCTGTGCATGTATGCTCTCTTCATCTAATTATGAACTGCTTCCCCCTAAAAAAACCCCAAACCCCAATGTTGGATTTCTACAATAATATTGATGTAACGGAGGTGTGGGAGGGCTCCTTTTACTATTTTTAGTTGCAATTTGTTTTTAAAAATAGCTGCTATTGGACTACAAACTTTAAGAATTCAGACATGGAACAATCAGATATGATATAGTACTTTGTCAGCCATTTCTTATATGACCGGTATAGATGTTGTTTTTGTTTTATGTTTGCAGTCAATATTACGTGTGCTCTGAGACAGCAGTTTCACTTTGAAAGTAGATTGTTTTCAGAGCTTGGCAAAGTGGCTACACTGTCTAAGGAATTCTGGAAGTTGTAATTCAAAGAGTAGTTTTCCAAGAGCTAAATGTTTTACCATATGATGCAGTTGTCTTCACAGGATTGTACTCCAGCATTCTGGGAACTGTAGTCCAAGACATCTTTACAGCATCAGGTTGGGGAAGACAGACTTATAGTTGAGCAACATATCCATCATAGTCAAGGCTTTGTTTAAGACTCATTTCAAACACTAAAAGTGTAGGGGTGGTTAAGAAAGATTTTCGATGCTTAGGTGCAAATCATGGCCGACTTTCCTCATGCAACTTTAGCCTTGAGTCCCATTCAAGAGAAAGTCAGATTAAACAAACAATGTTATTTTGTCAGATGACAGTTCTCAGGATCCTCCTGTCAGCATAGCCAGCAACTGCACTTGCTTTATAATACTGGGTGTCATAGTCCAAAATCATATTTGTTCCAAGGTTCCAGGGCTGGGATTTTTCCAGAGTTCATCTCCCAACATGGGGAACTTTTTTGATGTGCCTTCTCCCATCCCATTCTGAGCCATTTCCACAAAATCAGCCAGAAAACTCCACTCGTATGCACAGCAAGTCTTCATTTCTTCTTCTTTCTTTTCCAACTGAGCCCTTATATAATCACTACCAGGAAATATTGGTTGATAATGTTTCCAGTGTCTCTTGATTGCAGGGCTGGTCCACATCAATTTGCTATTTGAAGTGAAGGCAAAGTGGCTTCCATCCCCATTCTGTGCACCTGAAGCCAACTGAATTGAGAGCTGAATCTTACTGCAACACTGGAAATTGGAGTGCATCTTTCACCATACAAGAAGGGAGCAGACAATGTTTGGGAACACAGGTCAGGCTGCATTGCTTCCTATCCTCCCATGATTCTGCTGACACTCTTCACCTGCCAGTATCTGCCATTGAAATGTCTCCCTCACTCTCCCTAATGGTAGAGCCAGCACTGATTGATTGGCCTTAAGCCAAAGGAGATTTGGTTCAGACTTCCAAAAATCTCATGACAGCAACTCTTTTTGCTTTCCATTTGCCTTTGCTCTCTCTCCTACCGAGCATAAATCATGGAAGCAAAATGACACGGTCAGGGGCTAGTATACTTAACTGATACAGTGTATTTGGCACATTTTATCCCAAATGTTTTTGTACAGAAATTACAGTGTTTTACCTATGTTCTAAAAGCAAGAGCACAAAGCAACTTAAAAAAAAACTTCAATAGGCTATGATGAGTTGTAATCATAACTTGCCTTGGTGTAGTCTCACAATAATGAGTGTAATAACAACATGGCTTGTAATGCTATTTCCCATTTCTGCATGGTCATTATTTTTCTCTGATTTCTTCACAAAGGCAAGAACCTACCCTTGATGAGAATGGGCCTGCTTCCGACAAAGACAAATGACAAAGCATTTGCCCTAGCAACAGAGAGCAGATGAAAGCAATCAGATCATTTCTTTCTACATATTCAATTCCTTTCTTTTTTCACATGGCTGTTGTCAACAGGAGAGCTGGATTCCAATTATCTGATTCAAGTGTTTCCAGTGAACTGTTGTAGACAGAAGCTAACAGCAGAATAACCTAGTTTTGTTCATGAACCAGTGAACAATAAAAATATGGATGCATTGCTTTGCGTGCCCTTTCCAACAAGGTGGCAAGTGTAGGGGAGCCATTCTAAGTTTCTCTTCAAAAGAGAGAATGCTTTGCTCTAGTATCTCTGCAAATCTATTTATTTGTACATTTATATGTTGTGAACAATTGATTGAGAAGCATCAATCAGCCCAGACAAAATGGATACAATTCCTATGGGAGAGTCTGTAGATTCCCATAATCTAATGTGCTCATTGCCCACTGGAGCACTTGCAATCCAGACTAAAAATTCTTCTCATATACGTTGGATGCCAAGGAAACCTGGACATCTTCTTTTTGAGGAAGCCAAGTCTAATTGGTAAGGCAGTGGGTTCCAGTTACTGTACAGAAGGGTCAGCCAAGACTGATTCCAGCTATATTGCTGCCCTAGCCCAAAACTGGGAAAATGGAACAGGGCAGTTGCAGCTGTGATATTTTCTCAGCATTTCCCATCCAATGGCATCCTTCTTCTCTTAAATAAAGTGAAAAGAGGGCTACATATCATATGGCAAAAGTTGAAAGGAAAAGGGCTGAGTGATACTCTCCCCCCACCCAGATTGCAATCTGACATTTTGAGCCTTATCGCATGACAAAAGAAAGCTGAAATAGAGCAGCAGAGAAGTAACTTTCTCCTTGCCTCTCTGCATGCCTCTGAAGCACTTCCTTTCTCTTCCCAAGGGAGACAGTTGTAAAAGCATGTCTTTTGATGCACTGGAAAAATCCACTGCAGAAACTGGGTTATCAGCTTTACT
Source organism: Phrynosoma blainvillii (assembly GCA_026167975.1). Taxonomy (NCBI): domain Eukaryota; kingdom Metazoa; phylum Chordata; class Lepidosauria; order Squamata; family Phrynosomatidae; genus Phrynosoma; species Phrynosoma blainvillii. Next base: position 272,205,842 of record JANUYF010000004.1, read on the forward strand.
CCTTGCCTCGCTTTCTTTCATAAGAAGAGGCAGGAAGAGAGCAGTGTTTGCAGCTGTCGGTTGCAAACTGGGAGTGGATGGCTTTGATCTGCCTCTTTTTCCCTATTGCAAGAAGAGGAAGCAAAGTGCTCTCAGATGGTGGTCAGAAACAGTGGTTAGAGCAGAGATTCTCAAGTTTGGATCTTCCAGATGTTTTGGACATCAGCTGCCAAATCTTTGACCATTGGCTAATCTGGTGGGGACTTCTTGCAGCTGAACTCTGAAACACCTGGAGAACCAAATATTGAGAACCACTGGGCTAGAGTGTGGCCAGGTTTGTGTGCTGCTCTCCCTTGAGGAGGAAGACAACTGTACAGGAATCTTTTATTACCTCCTTCCCCCATGTCATTTGGGAAGGAGGCAGGGGAAAGCCAGGAAACTAAATTCAGATATTGCATGGACTGTGTTAGGCCCACAGTTCACACTGTTGTTTTCTTCTTTTGGCTCCAGGGGATGGGGTGAGTGTTTAGATTTACCCTACAGATTTTCTCCCATTAATTAAATTGGACCCTGCTGTCTTGGGCAGTCATCTGTATAGTCTCTCGGATTGGGTAGCAGTTCTGAACTCGATCAAACCCCCGTTCAGATATGAAGTGAGTGACCATAAATAGTACCTTGAGCACATTGAAAGAAATTTGTGCTATAAAGCAACAACTCCACAGAGCCAATGACTACTCAAAGGAGGTTTGTTTGCTTAATACATTTAAATCTCCCCTTTTTCTCTTTATGGGATCCAAGATGGTTCACAGTATATGAATAGGATAAAATAATATTTAAAACAATACATGGTACAGAAGTTCAAAAAAGAAAAGAAAAGATTAAACAGAGACTCATATTAAAAATGTAAAGCAGTTTAAAATACATATAAAACATAAGATAAAGGTACAACACACCCTATTAAAAGAACTTTCTGCCACACACAGTTAAAGACCAAAGGGCTGTTTAAACAACAAGATCTTTTCCTGCTGGTGAAGAGAGATCACAGAGAGGGCCACCCTAGCCTCCTTTAGGAGATAGTTCCACAGTGTGCGATTAGCGCAGGGGTAGGCAACCTTTCCCCTTTAAGGGCCGAGGGACTTCAGCTCCCAGAAGCCTCAGCCATGCTGGCCAATAGTCCCATGTTGGCCAATAGCTCCTGGGATTCTGGGAGGTGAAGTCCCTCGGCCCTTAAAGGGGAAAGGTTGCCTACTCCTGGATTAGCGGCAGAGAGATCTCTCGCCATATCTTTACACAGGGGTAGGCAACCTTTCCCCTTTAAGGGCCGAGGGACTTCAGCTCCCAGAATCCCAGGAGCTATTGGCCAACATGGGACTATTGGCCAACATGGCTGAGGCTTCTGGGAGCTGTTACTTTACAGCTGTACCTGGTGGTGGTACAGGGAGAAAGCTGTTGCCTAAAAAATCTGTCTTGCAATGTATTCTCTGCTATAGAAAAATGTACATAAGACCTGGGGAGCTGAAGATAATCTCTTTGTTTTTTGAAGTGTAGATGGGCTTGCTTGTTTGACATGTAGGGATTGTTGATGTGCCTTCAAAGTTGTTGTTGTTGTGGGCCTTCAAGTCATTTCTGACTTATGGCAACCTTAGGGGAAACCTATCATGGGGTTTCTTGGCAAGATTTGTTCAGAGGAAATTTGCCATTGCCTTCCCTTGAGGCTGAGAGCATATGATTTGCCCATGATCACCCAGTGGGCTTCATGGCTGAGCTGGGAATCAAACACTGGTCCCCAGAGTCATAGTCCAAAACTCAAACCACTACATCTTGCTGACTCTGGGACATGTATTTATTTTTTCAGGGTACTTTTGTTTCTTCTTGTATTTCACTATTACAGTGAGCCCACTGTATCAGTGGGCTAGCCATCTGCAGACTGAAGCTCCCATGGTTTATTAGCCAAATTAACTAATGGTGGTGTGCACCCATGGGTGCACTGATGTGGGGACACACACGTTGCCACCCACTGAGTAATATGGACTTGAGTTACGGTCTCTTTTCCCATCTGTGGGAGAGAAGTGGAACCAAACCTCCATGGATGGGAAAGGCCCACTGTATTGGCTGCCTTGAGTGCATTCCTAAATTGCCAGTGACTTCCAGTAAGTCCTGTTGTCCTTTTCAAACCTACATGATAAGCAGAAATATAAATCACTAACTGTCATGCTCCTGGCATAGAAATGCAGTAATGAGTATAGTCTCTTTCACACTACACATTTATACCATTTTAATACCATTATAACTGTTATAGTTGTATTGTATGGATTTCTGGGATTTGCAGTTGTGGTGTGTGTTATAGAGCCTTCTGGCAGAGAATTCTAAATTCCTCAGAAAGGCTGGAGCCAAAGCAGTTAAAGTGGTTTCAATATGCTATACAACATGTGTAAGTAAGTAAGTAAGTCACATATTTAATTTAAAGAATTTAGGAGCCCTGCTAGAATAGTATTAATAGATCTCTCCAGCTGGGAGTGTGTATGTTGACACAATGCAGTACAATTAAGAACTCAGTGCAAGGTGAACCATCTTGGTTTCTTTTAGTAATGTTGGTGGCAGACTGCCTGCCCCACCAATACAAAACACAGTTTATTTTATTGAAGCCATGGATGACTTTTCTCTAACCACTAGATGTCATTGCATACCCTAAATAAAGAGAGCTTATATGCACTAATTAATTATTTGCTCTGCCTTCAAATTACACCACTTGCATTTACTTACTCTCCGAGAAAGTGAATCAATGATTCTTTCCCCACTAATTTGTCCTAAAGAGTTCCTATTCTCCCTTATTTGTACTTAAATCTCTCTTTCCCCAACAATAAATAAGAGATAAGGTTAAATCAATCTTTTGCTGAGCAGCATCTGAAATAACAGTCCAATGCAGGGGTAGGCAACCTTTCCCCTTTAAGGGCCGAGGGACTTCAGCTCCCAGAATCCCAGGAGCTATTGGCCAACATGGGACTATTAGCTAACATAGATGAGGCTTCTGGAAGCTGAAATCCCTCGGCCCTTAAAGGGGAAAGGTTGCCTACCCCTGGTCCAATGCATATTTACAGAGGTAGGTCCTAACCAACAGGAATTACAGGAAAATGTGTTGTCCTGTGCCGGCATGGTTTGAGTGCTGGACTAGGATTCTGGGACCCAGAGTTTGATTCTGTGCTCAGCTACTCACTAGAGAAGTCACACTCTCTCAGCCTCAAAGGAAGGCAATGGAAAACCACCTCTGAACAAATCATCCCAAGAATACCCTGTGATAGGTTCACTTTAGGGTTACCAAAAGTTTAAAAGACTTGAAGCCATACAAGAACTCTAATCAGTCCAGCTGGAAGATTTGCTTATTAGGGCAGCTGTCCATGGAAGAGCACAATAGAAAAGTAGAGTTAAGCTCCAAATAAACATTTTTATTGGGTCTATTTGTGCCCCATCCCTTTCTGTCTTGTCACTGGGCTCTGAAAATGGTACTCTCCGTCATCTTGAGTGGAGCTCAAGGATATTTGACATGCTGTCAGAGTGACAGTGTGCGTCTTGCTGTGGGCTTCTGTCTGGATACAAAGATACACTGCCATCTTTGTTCTTGGGTTCCTGTGACCAAACATGTTAGGTCTCCAAATTATACCCATCCAAGTACTTTGGTTCTTTCATTGTCAGAGGTTGGAAGTTTACTTTAGGGAATTATAATTTCCAGAATCCCCCAACTAATTGGGGTGGCCCTGTTGAGAGATAGAGAAACTTACTATTTGTACTCCCCAAATTCGACAACCAGCATGGTCAGTGGGCCTTCTCTGAAGATCTTAACTTCTAGGCAACCATTCATGGGAGAATATAGTCTTTCAGATATCCTGATACCAAACTATTTGAGCATATAGGGCTACATAGTTAATTATGCCCTCCACATGGTTTGTGCCTAAGGAGAACATCTAGGAAGAGACATAACAATGGTATTCAAACATATAAAGGCTGTCACACAGAAGGTAGTGTGAAAGGGCCCCTAGGTACAACCTAAACCTAACCACCTCAATACCTGGTAGAACCTAATCTGAATGTGTGCAGACTCCTCTCATCTACCATTTTAAAGCTACCCATGTCTTGAACACTGGAGAGCTTTCATTCTCCTTTCTCCTTTTGGCTGTATCCTTCCCTAAACTGCAAATCACATAATTCCACGGAATGGAAAAATGGCCATCAGAGTTGAACCACAGTGCTATGATTGTGATTATCCCATTTGGGGTAAAGGTGGGGTATAAAATAAATAAATAAATAAATAAAGTCATATGAAAGATGCCTATTTTGTTAGCATTTAGGAGAGGTTCTAGAAGAGAATTGGGCACGGGTGGGTGGGAGAATCTACAGGTGCCTCCTGTTCTGTTACATTGGATTCCATGTATGAAGCAATCCCATGAATGGTGTGGAGGTGGTCAATAATTTTTTTTTTGAAATGGAACCAGCCTCATCCTGGTTTAAAATGTTTTCTTTTGGAGAAAATATATTCAAAGTTTGTATTTAAATATAATTTAAAATACATTTGTATATGTGTGCAGAGTACAAAACAGTAGAAGTCTTCCATGGAGTCCTACCCTGCTGTTTCCAGATGGCTTGAAGGTGACCTTGACCTCTTAAAGGGCATGCCTCACTCCCTCTGAGGTCAAAAATAAAGTGCCCAGCATTGATCACATTGATCAGAAGGAATGATCTGTGCTGGTGATGGCAGTGGTAGGAAACATAGTGTGACACATTGTAAAAAGCTGTCCAGGAGTGTTCTAAATTTTCTAGGAAGAGCCAAAGCCAATGGTGAGTTTTTAAGAAGCAGATTAAGGAAGAGAATAAAAAGAGCCAAGGTGGAGCCAGCAGATGAGGCTGCTTTGCAGTTTGCACCATATGAAGAGAATGGTAAAAGGAAGTACTGGTAAGAAACATCTAAGTTTATGCTAAAATAAATATAGGCCCCATTATGATTATAATGGATGCCTGTTAGGATGCTTATGGATTTAAGGGATGCCTTTAAGATTCAACAATGTTTAAAAAGATTTACCCTGGGATGCCTATCTGTTCACAGAAGCTAAAGATGTGTAGTGTCTCAACAGATGAGATTGTATTCCTTGAAGGATCGATGGCTATGGATATGAGACAAGAGAAAGAATTCTGTACAAGTGAAAGCCTTTATGAAATGTCTGTATAATGTCTTAACAGACACTATGGAAAGTATGAAAGAACCTGATGATAATGATGATGATGGATATAGGGCTGAGTTACACTGTTTAAAATGGTAATGTTCCTATATGCATTAACTACCAAAAACCCTGTTAAAGAGATGAAAAGAGATAAAGGTCCATGAATGTATAACATCTTAATTGACATATACTGGAATGTAAATGAATGTATGATGCCTTACATGCAATGTGAGGAAAACAAGCACACATGTTTGTGACATGTTTGTGTTTGTCCCTAAGGGGAATGTATATATTTGGATATGAATGTATATAATCAATAGCCTAAAAGATTACCAAAGAGCCTGCTCATTATCCTATACAAATATCCTGAGATTCCAAAACTGAAGAATATGGAGTGTTGATGTTAACTTTGCTTATCTCTCTTTAACCACTGTCATGAATTGGGTACTCAAGTGACCAGAACATGGTAACAGAACTGCAGACAGAATCCAGATTAGGTAATAAGTGGCACAGACCCTGAATCCCTCAATCTAAAGAGACAGGGATGGGGAACCACTCCTTTTTCACAGTGGAGTGACAATAGTTGCACTTAAAAATTTAGGTACATTTTCTAGAGGAGAACCCAACAACTCTGATGGCAAGGCAAGCTCATAAAGCAGAAGAAATGCCAGTTGTTCCCAAGCCAAACTTGGCAATTTTTACCTTATGTTTTACATTTTAACATTTTAGTTTTACTTCTTCCAGTGGGAAGGAAATAATTCCACAAAGTCAGTGAACAACATTTAATGATGTTTTCTGTGCCACAAGACTGGGTGAACAGGACTTAAAAATCCAATTCTCTTTCATATAGAGATTTATATTAACGTTCTGTGAGGTTTGGAAGAGTCTAAACAATTAAACTGAATTTAAATGGTATGAACCTGCAGCTTTCCCCCTCATTCACTACATATGATTTCTACATGCATAATTTACTATTATGTAATTGTTTATTTTGTTTGTTCTAAAACTTTATCCTTATTGAAGTTTCAGATGGTCCAAATATACAAGACGTAGAACAAGTTGAGCAATACCCTATTCAGTTCCTCATCCTTGTCTGTATCCCATAATATTAAAAACACTTAGGTGAGGGACACTAAAAAGGAGCTTGCTATTCTAATTGCTAAATAGGAACAGCTGCCAAATAGAATCAAGTTTCTCTGCAGTGCATTTTCTGCTATAAAAATTCTTTCTTTACTGGCCAGAGAGAAACACTGCATTTATTGCTCTAAATACACATGAGTACTTATCCTCCCAGCACTGCACAAGAGCACAACTTGGTCATCCTGGCTGATGGACACTGACTAGGAGGAATACTTTACAGAAACAATATGCAAAGGGATTGTGCAGCACCTTTTAGACAACTGTGCAAAAAATGTTGTAGCATAAGCTTTCCTAGATTTAGGCTGCATAAACACTGCAGAAATAATTAAATTTGATACTACTATAACTGCCATGGCTCAATCCTATAGAATTTTGGGAACTGTAGTTTGTTGTGGCACCAGAGCTCTTTGACAGAGAAGGCTAAATGTCTCACACAGCTACAGACCCCAGAATTCCATAGCATTCAGCCAGGGTGTCAAACTGGATTATTTCTCCAGTGAGGATGCAGCTTTAGTCTACTATGTCAGATGCATGGAGTGAACATGCATACTGATATTCCAGACCAACACTGGTATGTCCCTGAACTTTGCAGAAACAGATTATTTCTCTTCACAGATGAACATTTCCCCTATTATTTTAGTGGAATCTTGCATGTTTTAGCTTTAGCCCCACTTTAACTAGGTAATAACTTAAAGGAACAGTAACTATTTGAGAATAAAGAGAATCTTGAAGACTAAACCTGCACTCCTTTATTTGAAAGTATGTCCCACTGTAACCAATGTTTCAATGACATTTGCACTGTGTGTCTGAATCAAAGAGAATGAGAACAGCAGACAGGTAAAAAACATATCACCAAAAAAAGAGAGGAAAAAAATCCTTGCCTATTCTCAGAGTTTTAAATAGATCTCTGGCCTCCAAGTGGTGCAGACACTTATCTGTTGGGAGCCTCTGTGGAGTATGCTGGGATGGTGCTGGAGACTAAAACTGAGAAAAAATATGATGTGATTCTAACTTCAGTGTGTGCTGTAGGTAATAAACGCCCAGTGTTTGTGTTCTCAGCATCTACCCTATTCACCAGACACTGAACTAAGTAAAGCAGTTTTTCCCCCTGAGATGATCTGACTGTATAATAATGCTGGAGCCATCTAGTAATAATGTCTTCACCGTTATGGAGTGCTCACAGCCAGGCAAAGCTGAGGCATTGCGTACCACACAGCACTGGCAGGGAAATTAATTCATTAATTTGCAATATTAGAAGCCCAGAGATTACAGTCCACGGATTCAAGCATCCAGCTTGAAAATATTCAAAAAAAGTATAAATTCCAAATAACAAACCTTGATTTTTCCATTTTATATAAGGGTTATTATTTTACCGCCATTGTATTTAATGGGACTTCAGCATCCACGGATTTTGTTATCCACAGGGGTTCCTGGATAACAAGGACTCACTGCAGTTCTTTGTCAGCTAAGGAAAAAACTGAAATAAACTAAATTATTAAATTAATGGATGATTAAATTCACGGTGCTTGATTTGTTGCTTAAAACAGTTTTCAGAACAGATCATAAGATTTTGAAATCATGGCATGGGGGTTGTCACCATTGACATCTAGGGGTAATCTTTGTTATTTATATATATTCAAACATGCTCTTTTTTTGGTCATCAATTCTAGCTTGCATTTTTTATCAGATGGTCTAAAAAGCACACAATGTAGTCTTGTCTATGGATTGGGAGAGATGGAGTCCAAAGCATATGAAAAATGTCAAGCTGGGAAAACTTGTTCAAAAGCATAGGATCTCATCTTACAACTTGTTCAATTAACTTTCCTTACTCATCTGCATCTCTTTTTCCTTCTTCCTACCTCTCCACCAACATCTATACCCTTCAAACACCTCCTTTATTAAAGATGGCTAAGGAATGATGTTAAAGGTTACTAAGGAATGATACATTTATTTCACCTCAAGCATATTGATCCACTGTAAGTAAATCAAGGGTGGAAAATTCTTAATCAGAAATATTTTGAGTGCCTCGGAACATAAGCAGAACATTTTTTCTCCACAACTGAATCACTGTACTTTCTCTGCTATGCCATTTCCAATCCAGAAACTTGATCTGCTAAGAACAATGGCAGAGTCCATGGTTTGTGTGCAGAAACCAAGGGTCCTACGTTCTCTCTTGCATGCCCAGTTTAAAATGTCACTATTCTAGCAAAACCACTATTTTCCTATTCTAAGCAGGAGTGGGAAAGGCATGGATTTAGCTAGATGTATCTTTTGGTTCTAAGCCCCAGCCTTACCAAAGTCATCCAAATGTGTGATTCATTGAGGAAAGGGGTGGATGAAAAGCAGACTAGGAAGAGTGGAGGCAGGGCAAGAAAAGGAGACACCAAAATAAGGGTGTATATGAGAGAAAAACTTCACACTTCATTATCCAAGTGCCCAACAAGGAATGTGAAGAATAATAAGCACACTAAGGAGTACACAGGGGTTTTTGCATCTTGTTGTTGTTGTGTCATCAAGTAATTTCCAACATATGGTGACCCTAATGCAAACTTATCATAGACTTTTCTTGGAAAGTTTCATCAGAGGAGGTTTGTCATTGCCATCCTCTAAGGCTAAGAGAGTGTGGCTTGCCCAAGGTCACCCAGTGGGTTTCCATGGCTGAGCTGGAATTCGAACCCTGGCCTCCAGATTCATAATGTTCAAACCATTACAGCACACTGAATTGCAGCTCACCCAAAACAATCATATACAATAAGGCATATTATACATTATACAATAATGTACAGTAACAACAGTGAGCCATCCATAAACTAGAGCTCCCACAGATCACCCTGCCCATATTAGCGAATGATTGCACATGCCTGCTGGTGTGCTGATGAAAGTGCACACACATTGCTACCTATTGAATAATATGGGTTTGAGCTCTTGTGGTTTTTCCCATCCATGGAGGTGGGGTGGGGCCACAACCAAACCCTTGCAGATGGGAAGATCTCATAGTAAAATAAATACAGAAGGAGAACTGAAGAGAGCCATAACCAGTCCCAGAAGCATTTCAACAATTTCCACACAGGTCAATAAAGTTTCAACAACTTCCATAGAGGGCAACAGGAGAGGACACACCAGCCTACAGGTCTAAAGGGCTTTACATTCTGAAATGGTCCTGACTGCTTGAGGGTGTCATGCTAAATAAACAAATCACTTCCCTCCACCTTCCTTCAAATTCCATTCCAGGTCAAGACATATTTTTCTCTTTGTCTCCATTCTATTTTTCAGTTCAAACTAGAGCAGATCCAATGAAATCAACTTAGTAAATCACTTTTTTGTAAATTCCATTGCCTTAATGGGTCCACTCTAGTTGGGATTAAATTGAATTTATGTAGGGTCCTCTAGATTTTGTTGACCTACAACTCCCTGCAGTTCTAGCTAGCATAGCCAATGGTGAGGAACATTGGGAATTGCTGTCCAACAACATCTAGAAGGCCATAAAATCCCCACCCCTATTTTTGGGCAAGAATAGGGGGGGATCCTTTTTTGTGCTGTGGGTTTCTGGCATTGTAGTCCAAAAGAGTAATGTTTCCAAGTTCTGTAAAGGACTATAAATGTAGGTTGTGTTTTAATTAGGTCATTCTGATGGGCACAAAGCTTTCATGAGTGCTGGATCCAAAGAGTTAAATGACATGCATGGTCCCTGCCAAGTGTCTGGAATTCACTAAAAGAATCAGTCAGTGAAATTTGTGCTCTGTACTATATGGGAAAAAAAAAATAGGCATGAAAAATATTTCATCTCTCATTTCGAAATTGCATTTGACATCTAGGTGTTTTTTTTAAAAAAAATGTTCCTGAGGTCATTAAAACTCAGAAATAGTATAAGACTTAGGTTTACCATACTTTCAGAATGATTCAGGTTTCTGACTTATTTTAATCTCTGTATAATTGCTTTTCTGTATATGCTAACCTTTAGAAAATGAGTTTAATAATTAGTCATCTCAGGCTAGTTAAAAGCAACATCCTGCCCTCAGTACAAGTTTATTTTCAACAAGAAACTGATGCCAAAGCAAATCCTTTGCAATGGATAGAAGTTTAGCTACAGGCCACATAAACATTTGGGATATGTCACAAAATCAGCTCTACAGAATGGCTTAAAGTTGAACTATGCTGTCATTTTAATGACATGTTTAGCAGTCATATTTGTAATGGGTTTTAGAAAATTAAGTAATAGGTACATGGAGAATGATTGTCTTCAGCAACACTATCAGGGCTGGGAAAAAATACTAGATGTGCTGGCAGGGAGGATTCTGGGATCTGTAGTTTTCAAGCTTTAGGTACAGTGTGTGTGTGTGTGTGGGGGGGGGGGTTAAGACTTTCCTCTTCAGCTATAATGTCAGTGAAAAATGGCCCTTTCCACATGGCAGTGGAGGTAACCAGTTGTCAGCAAGGTGGCTCAGGTGGTTTTAATTGAAAATGTTCCCAGAGAAGGAATGATTATGGCCAAGATCCTGTACACTTATACAATGGGCCCTAGGTATCCACTGAGGGTTGGTTCCAGGACCCCCATGGATGTCAAAATCAATGGATGATCAAGTCTCATTAAATACAATGGCATACTAAAAGGTGTCCCTTATGTAGAATTACCATTACTTCCATTACCATCCGATGTCATCTGGGGGAGAGACACTAAGCCCAGCACCACCCAGCCTAGAATAAGAAGAACCCTTACTTCTTAAAGGATGGGTGGGATTCGGGATTTTATGTTCTGTTTAATGTATGGAAATTGTAATGGTGTAAGCCGCCCCGATTGCTCTGCAGAGGGGCGGGATATAAATAAAAATTATTATTATTATTATTATTATTAGAATGACAAAATAAAGGTTTGCTTTTTGGAATTCATATATATATTTTTCAAGCCATGGCAAGTCAAATGCGTAGATAAATAATCAATGGATGCTAGCCACATGAGTAGTCTCTGACAATGCTGGCTCTTTGGCTTAGTAATGGGGATGAGCACCGCCCCCAATGGTTGGACATGACTTGACAACCTTGTCAACAGGGAATACTTTTACCTATTTTTATGGAGGGCCAACTGTAGCATGACTATAGCATAGTATATGGTAGCATACTCATGGTGGATCCCACAGTCAAGTGGTGCCAAGACATTGACCTTACCTATGTACAATGGTCAAATATCTCCACACCTAAGTCAAAAGTGTATGTGTTTGTGATATGCTCACGTGTGCTAGTGATTGCACTTAATACAATCTCTGATTAAGTGCAACCACTTGCACAATTAATTTTAGGTGAAAATAGTGCACAGGCCTAAAATTTCCCTCTCCACATGCTCTGTTCTCAAGAACAATCACTCCTCTCCTCCTAATATTTAGTTTTTAAAAATGTATGACATGATTTTAATTAATTCTCATTAATGTAATTAGAACTTAGGTCCTTTGCCTTTTCCAGTCTGGACAGGTCACTACTTTTCAGTTATTGCTGAGCAATAGCCAATTATATGTGTGGAAGATCACATAGCATATCTGGACATGGAGCAGTTATGGATTGGTAATGTTATATAATAAATATTTAACTGCTATGTAGGAAGCCACCCTCAGTTCAGATTGCACATGATATACCTGGGCGCACTCAAGATATTTTGCTGCCTGGGGCAAAGGACAAGATAGCATCCCTTCCTTTTTGATGTACAGATGCTAACTGGAATGGCAGTTGAATCTTGCTTCCATATGGCCAGTGTCATAGCGCCCACTTCTACCCCTCATGCAGCAGTCTAATTTAGATGGCCCCCCAAACTGTGTGTCATATGTAGCTCTGCAGTCCCAACAGAAGGGAAAAGCTGAAGCAGAAGGGAAAAGCTGAAAACTAGGAGGCTACCACTACAGAATGCCAGTATCTGCGGCTGAGGTAATAGCCTCATTTAACAGTATGGCTGGGCAAGATGACTGAGGGATTCTTGGTGCTGTAATCCAAGAAGAAACTTTGTGAATCTCAGCAGGGCTTAATCCCAGGTAAATGTGCATCTGGGTCCTTTTCACACTACACAAATGTAGCCCTATGATTCCCCTTTTACTGACACGGCTGTATCTTATGGAATTCTGTACTTTGTAGTTTGGTGGGGCACTAGAGTTCCCTGGTTTAGTAGTCTAAATACCCTTCCCTAAGCTGCAACTCCCATGATTCCATAGGGTGGAACCATTGCTGTTCAAGCAGAATCTTATAATTGTGTAGTCTAAAGGCTTTATCACATGAGGCTAGCAAAGCAGAATTTCAACAGGATAATAGTGTGTTTGGCAAGACCTATCACATGATTTCATGACTTTCCTGTTGCTTTTTGCATTTCAATTGTTGGTTGAATACACCTTTTCATTAATGGGGAAAACCAGTCAATGGCTCCAAATATCATTGCTTTTCTGCCTCTGCTATAATAGTCTCTTCTGTTGCAGTTCTGATTCTGGAACTGGCATCAGTGGGAGTGATTCTTCTCCCCACCTCTCCTCTCTCTTGATATTCTCAAGCAGGCTCTTTGCTTTTCCTTTTCTATTTCTTTTCTAATCTATTTTTAAAATTTCACTGCATTGCCAATTGTGGTAAAAATAAAAATTATAAAAACTGAAAGGCATGCTGGTTAAAACATAGGGCAGGAAGGCAAGGTTATGGAGGCTGTGTGGAAGACAGGGCATGAGACCATAGATTGCCAAAGCAGTACCTTCACACTATTGAAGGGAAGTGTGCTCTTGAATGTTCCCAAACCAGTATGTTTCCATTTCCTTAGCTTTTAATGCAATTATAGCAAGACAGCAAGCTGATGTGATCAAATGATAAAAGGATCACTGTGAATCATCTGTAGAACAAAAGAGAATGGCACATAACCAGTGGTTTCACCAAGGAGTGCGTGGGGAGTACAGACCACACCAGGTGACACCCTAAGTGGGAGGTGATGCCACTGCTCCCCAAATGTCTGCCTTTTGGCAACAGTGGGCTATGATGTTCACCCATGTTCCTTTAAAACCCTGGAGCTCAGCAGAAGAGAAGGTGTGAATGGGGGCAAGGCTCAGTGAGTAGAGAAAGGAGAATCTTGTTTTCTTTTAAATTTTACTATTTTTATATTTGATTTCCAAATTTTCACTTAAACCATGTGAAACTATATACATGTAAATACAGAGTCATTCAAAAAGGATGGTGCCAAAATAAAACTGTTCTTAATCAATTGTACATTTAGCCTGTGAGTATAATTTTGTAATTTAAAGGTATAATTTCAATTTTGCTAGTTGTTTATGTCACAACTACTGCCATTACATTCCATGATATACAGGAATTATGATTTGTGAGCAAGATTAGCAGCAAAACTTTACTAAGGATTCTGTATGGTGTGGGATGGGAGGGGGTTAATGGGTGGGTGGCACCATGAGTTATTGCGCCGGGTGACACCAATCCTAGTGACGCCACTATGCATAATGGCCCAAAGCCTGTAGGTCATATATGCTGATATAATCTATCTGGGGAGATAGGGCTCACCACATTGGATAGGCCCTTTACAGTACAGATGAAATTCCAGGATGAATTAATTGTCCAATTGCTATCAGACCCAGAAGCTACCATGGTATATGAAATAATAATAGCAATAGAATTATTTCAGTCTTCAGAGCTTACCTAGGTTTCATTGACAACACAATTAGCTATCATAGATTGAGGTGTTTTGTTTTTTTAAAAAAAATTAAATACTAGGTAGGTGACGTAAGTATGTTTATATGATTAGAATTAGCACCACAGGAAGCTACAACCTTTGAGAAAACCACCTCAACCCACAGCAATTAACATGAAGTGGGCATATTCTTATTGGTGACAGTTTGAAATAAAGACTCTGCAATATTTATTTATCAATTGAAATGATTTTGATGACCGCAAGGTGGCTTTCAGTGCCAGAATTACATGACAGCTGCTATGTCTATTTATATGTCACCTTTTCCTGAGATTTATAGTGCAAGACATTGGCCTAGAATCATAGCTGGATACAATGAGTAATTCTCAAGGGAAGCTTTAACAATATTGAAATGTATTTGGATGAAGATCAGTGTTCTGAATGGTTGCTGTCTGAAATTATGACATTAAAACAGAAAGCAAACCATGCATGCTTAATCACATTGAAGGCCTTGAAAGTTACTTATGGATTTGCTCTTTATTCTCCTAAAATAATAAAAAAGAGGTGGTTATATGTAGGGTACCCAAAATGAAATTTTAGGAACGTGAGAAAATAAAAACGATATAGCTGCTGACAATTTATGTACTTATTACCTTCTGTCTTTCTTTCACTGGTGAAACATTACTGCCCAAGAAATCAGAGAAACATTCAGTTCAGGAGCAAACAGTGAGCTGTCTTGGCTCTTCATTTTTAATATTTTTGCTCTTGTAATTTCTGTAATAGAGAAAATACATCATCTACTGTGCTAAAACCTAGGCAGAAGAAATGAATACAGAACAGTTCTGGATTTGTACAGGCCCTCAGCATGTTCCCGTCTCATTGACCATGAGACAGGAGGCCCTATGTTATCTCTGATCTTTCTTCCATCGTCTTATGAGATTCTGTTATTGGTGGATAACCAGTTGGGTAAACAAGGGTAGAGATCCAGCATGGCATAGAAGTTTGAGTGTTGGGACTATGACTCTAGAGACCACGGTTCGAGTCCCAGGTTGGCCAGGAAACCCGCTGGATGACCTTGGGAAAGGCACACTGTTTCAGCCTCAGAGGGAAGGCAATGGCAAACCTCCTCTGAACAAATCTTCCCAAGAAAACCCTATGATAGGTTCACCTTAGGGTCACAACAGGTCGGAAATGACTTGAAGGCACACAACACACACACACACACAAACAAAGGGAGAGGAGGAGAGGGCATCAACTGCATCTGTGCTGATGGATGAAACAGTGTCACTCTTATAAAAGCAGTGCCAATGGCAAAAAGAGATAGCTCCAAGCCTTTCACAGCATCTCAACTATGGCACCTAGTAGTGCTTGGCCTGGAATGAACTGATGTGTATTGGTACCTTCTAGCTTTACTTCTAGATATGTTTGTGCAGTGCATGTGTTTACTACAGAGAAAACTAATTGTATATCTAAAATAGCGAGGGGGCAGAATGCTTGGTTAAGTTGCTCCTTGATGTATTCTTGTCTCTCAAGCTGTAGTGCAGACTGAGATCCCTTCCAAATGTTACCACTATAGGACTATGATTCCACTCGAACTGTCATGGCTGCATTCTATGGAATCTTGGGGTTTGTAGTTTGAAGAGGCATTAGAGCTCTCTGGCTGAGAATTCTATTTCCTCTGCCTAAACTACAAATCCCAAGATTCCATTAGTTGGAGTTGTGATAGTTGAAATGGAATCGTAGCATTATAACCGTATTGTGAAAAGGCCCTGAGAAGATTTTAGAGGACTATAATGCAATTAGCAATCAGGTAACCTTTTATTACATTTTAGTTACTTTTATAGCAAATTGTTAACAAATGTACAGTGCAACAATGTGATTACAACCAGCTATAACATATTATTATTAAACTTTATTACGGCCATTCGGCCAGCACAGCTATAACATATATAACAATATAAATACAATATATAACTGTATAGAAATAGTTAATATATAACTGCAAAGTTTATAGAAGAATATGCCACACACTCCTGCTGTAAATGTTTGTAGGAGATTATTGAAAAGACCTTTAATTAACAATGTTATAAGGCAGGGGTCGGCAACCTACGGCCCGTGGGCCGGTTCCAGCCCGGACCCCCCCGCTTACCGCCCCCCGCTGACCCTTGCTGCTGCCACCACTGCCTGTCGCCACTGCCTGCCACCGCCATTGCGAGTTTTGACCGCTGCGCGGCTGTGCGCATTGCACCCGCCATTTTCTTTTTCAAAATGGCAGCCGCAACGCATTTGCGCAAGCGCAGGAGTACTCCCCCCCCGGCCCGCCGGAAGGGAGGACTTCAGCAGACCGGCCCCTGGCTGAAAAAGGTTGCCTACCCCTGTTATAAGGCATTCAAACCATGTGGAAAGTCTTTCTTTTTAAGGCATCCAAACCATGGAGGTCAGTCTTTCTTCCAAACAATAGAACTTGGCAGTTATATGTAAACTACTTCTTTAGAGTTACACATTGTGTTTATATTGTTAAATATGTTGTAATTGGTTACAATTACATTGTTGAACTGTACATTTCTTAACATGGTCATGACAATGTGCTATAAAAGTAACTAAAAAAAGGTAATAGAAGGCCACCAGATTGCTAACTGCATTATAGTTACCATATTCCTATATTTGTTTGTGTTTAAGATTTTAGAGGCGGTAGTAGCAGGTATAAAAAGACATCACTACTGTTGGCACTATTAGCTGGATAATTCCTATCATTTCTCTATCATTCTTCCTTTACTCCTTCTTGAAGTGCTGCTCATCATTCCTCTCTGTAAAAATCTCCAAATTCTCAATAAAATCCTCCCTCACCCACATGACTAGATGATGTTCTCTGATCAGGATGCAGGCTCCCAAGGTCTGTCTTTGTCAAACCGATCTATATTAAAATCTCATCTCATTTATATCTGCCGGTTGCCATTTCACTATCTATCTGTCCCTAGTTGTTGCTTATTAGCTCCCCTAGTTCATTATGTTTGGAATGCACTTTGTGCAAGGCTCATATTGTTATCTGCGCTAAGGAGCAACTGGATATGTTATCCTTCAGCATCAGCTTGTTAGCTTACCATTAAAAGAATTAAGCAATACTATTTTAAAAAACGAAAACGAAAACAGCATCCAATAAACTGACAAATAATAAAATAAGTATTAAAATCTGCAGTTCAACATGCTGAAATTCTTGGATAAATATCACAGAAGGCTTAGAGGACACACTTAGGTTAGGAGTCTCTGTGAAATAACAGGACACTCCTGATTTCACCCAGATGCAGCCAAGATCAGTGCCACCTGCTGAATAAACTAGTTAGGGTTCTTATCACACCGTAGTACTATGGTGATATAGTGATGCAGCAACATCACCAGTGAGCGTGCCCTACCACATGACATCATTGGTGTCCTGGTGTCATCCCATTGTAGTGCCATTGCAAATGTGCATTTTTGCACACTGGAAATAATCCATTGGTGATGACCTTTCATGCCACCAAGCAGTAGCTGTTTTGTTGCGGAACTCCAATCTCATTTCCTTCCATGAGAACTCCATTACTGGGTGGGGTGTGGATGGGCTGGAGGTGTGGCTAACTAATTCATCTCTCGGAATTCTCCAGAATATTTGTGCAGGGAATCCACAGAGTACTTCTGGTGCTTGGTATGAGAAGATCACTTTCAGCTGCAGCATCTTACCAGGTTGGTGCCACGTGAAGACACTATGATGGCACAGTGGCAAGGAAACAGCTAAAACTCCAGAGTACACCCCACTGTATGAGTTCAAATCAAAAGTTCAAAAGTAGACAGTTTAATCTATACAAGATGGGAAGATATCATGGGAGTGGCATGGCCACCTTCTTTTCCTGTTCATCTTCCCACAAGAAAAAGTCTCAACCAATGCCAGGTATTAGTGTGATGTGTTTCTATTGTGATGTCACAGTGGCAAAAAACTAAAAACTAAAAAAGTATCAAACATGAAGCTGGTGGTGGGATGGGGAGGATGTTATGACATGGGTACTGTAGAAAGGAAATCTGTGTGTGGAGCATGCTAATGGGTGACATTACTGTGGAAATGCGGCAAGGTATAGTACTGTTGGGGCATGTGTGATCTCGGATCAACATACAGAAGACTTACACTAGAAACAAGACACCACAGAAGAGTCTCTACTGTGAAGTTTGGTGCAGGCTGCAGAGAAAAAATCCTTCCACACAGAAGCTGTTGGCAAGACAAAAACTGCTGGATTGCTGAGTTCTCACCAAGAGGTTTTTATTCTTGAGTACAGCTATATACATCAGACTGACAAAGTGCTACACCAGGCTCCTATTTACAATGCAACCACACTAAGCATTCAGCTCACTCACTTATATACAATATCTCCCCCTGGGATTTGGGTCCAGCCCACTACTGGTATATCACCCAGTTTCCTGTCCCCTGATAGCCATAACTCTGCAGAAGTGAAGTTTCCTGACTTCATCTCCTGCCTTTCTGTCATCAGCTTCCTGTCATGTCTCTCGATTGAACTCAGGTTACCTTTGCTCCAGTTTCATGCCATAGCCACATCTATGACATTTTCTTCCCAGAGTGCAATTTACTCTGCCAAATACAATTCAGTATCCCTACTATGAATGGCTGAAGAGGATTAATGTGATATAAAGGAGAAGTGCAGTAAGGTCCTAGATAGTGACACTATCCACACTATGCATTAGTAGGCAAAGGACTGGACTAGATGACATGTGAGGTTCCTTTCAGACTCTGATTCTATCTCCCTCAACAATTGAATAAATCAGCACTGTTGCACTATCTGGCAGTTCAAACATCCAGCCACTTTCCTCTAAACCTTAAAGCCTTTGCCATTATTCAGTTGGAGTGAGTAATGATCTGACTAGTAACACTGATGTCAGCTTTACAAGACAATTCTTGTAAAGTCTGAGCATGGATTTTTTTCAGTACTGTGCTTTTGGAAATTGTATCTTCTCAGATAAAGAACCTTATCACATGGGCCCTAAAGCAGAGCTAATCCAAAGGGTATCCGAAGCTAATACATATTATCTCCCCGTGTTTACACACGACGTTGCACCGAAACTGGACAGAAACCGGAGCTAATCCGTAGCGAAGTGAGAATTTTCGACATTCGGTTTTTCGGGGAAGTACAGCTGAGCCTTTGTATTTATTGCGCAATGGCCGCACAGGCGAAATACATCTGAGCGCCCGATTCGTATTGTGAAGCCCCCGATCCGTATTGTGAAACTACCCAAGCTTCCTCGCGCTATTTCCCATGGATCTGTGAGGAGGCATCATCTGACGTGTACTTCCTGTTTTGATCGGCCAACAAACGGAATGGGTAAACATGTTGTTCTCTGCTGTGAAGGCGGTCTAGGTTTGTATTTGGATAAGTGGCGCCTCGCGATAAGGATTTGTGGCCGGGGAGAGCAATCTCCATCTGGGGGTGGGGGGGAGAATATTTGGGCTGGGGGCAATATTCCATAGCCTTTCGTTGGTGTGAATTCGTTGTGACGAGGGGGGGCTGGGGAAAAGACGTTTTTAATCTGATGCTTCCTCTTTTCTCAGGTGTGGATCACTCCCTGACACCAACATCCCTGAGGGTCGTTTTACCTGGTCGTCAGTTCTCTTGATGTGTGAGTGCCACTTTGATTACATTTATACAATTTATTCATGGCACTCCCTCGCCGCACCCTTCCTTGGGTGGTGAATGCTGTATTTATACATTGGTTTGTGAGTAGATAGATGGATAGATGGATTGCTGGGTAGATCGATAGATAGATGGATAGATAGATAGATAGATGGAGAGAGAGAGAGAGAGAGAGATGGATGGATGGATAGATATGGATAGATAGATAGATAGATAGATAGATGGCAAGCTAGATAGATGGATAGGTCGGTACATAGGTAGGTGGATACATGCTTAGATGGATC
This sequence comes from Phrynosoma blainvillii, assembly GCA_026167975.1. Taxonomy (NCBI): domain Eukaryota; kingdom Metazoa; phylum Chordata; class Lepidosauria; order Squamata; family Phrynosomatidae; genus Phrynosoma; species Phrynosoma blainvillii. The sequence goes on from JANUYF010000004.1 coordinate 272,225,769, forward strand.
GGAAGATGGATGGATGGATGGATGGATGGCTAGGTGGGTGGATAGATGGATAGATAGATAGACTGACGGATAGGTAGATAGATAGATAGATAGGTAGATAGATAGATAGGTAGACAGATAGATAGATAGGTAGATAGATAGATAGATAGATAGATAGATAGATGGAGGGATGGATGGATGGCTAGATAGCTTGGCGGATATGTAGATAGATAGATAGATAGATAGATAGATAGATAGGTAGATAGATAGGTAGATAGACAGATAGTATGCATCTCTCATTGATAAGGATTTTGGGAATTCGGTCTACTCTTCCCCTGTTGGGGTTCACATGATTATGTGTTCTTTTGTTTTACAGGTTCAGTTTCTCGGGATGGGGTGCTCCTAAGCACTGATGGCAGGAGTACTGGGTGAAGCGGTAATACCCTTCCCCCCCCTCCACACATTCAAGGCATATGGGACACAAGATTACAATAAATAAATAAATAAATTTATTTTCATATAAAAAGCATAGTTCTTGTCTTGCAAGTTTTTCCATTAATAACAACAAACAAACCGCAGGGGTTGGGGTCCAAGGAATAGAAAAATAAAGTTTTCACTCCCTGTTCCAGCACAGGGAAGTGGGGGTGGGATGACTTTAATAAATTAACCAAAAAAATTTATCTGAGTGGTGAGCCGGCCACCAGGAAATGGCGAACCCACATTTCCAAGGACTGCATGCTCCTTTCCAGGTCCCCCATCCTCCGCATGAGCTCCTGCTGACCACGTGACAGGGCGGCTATGAGTTCTCTCACTAAGTGGAGAAAAAAAAAAGGATCATTATTACTACTTCCCTCATCTTCATAAGGAAAGTTTCAGTAGCATCAAGAATTCTGTGACAGGTGCGCAAAAAAACCTACACGGTGGCTCTCCCTCCCCCTGTGGCTTGGGGGGGAAATCAGCAAGCTCCAACCCTTCCACTAGATCTGCCTGATTGGCAGCTTGTTGCCCCTCCATGGGGGGAAATTCTTCCTCCACCCTGCCCTCAGGTCTGGCCGCATCCTCTTCCTGTTCCTCCTCCTCTTCATCCGCCACAATTGCAGCTTGCCTGTCTGCAGGCCTGCCCGGCTCCTCCTCCTCTTCCTCCTCCTCTTCCTCCTCCTCACTGGCACCTTGTTGCCCCTCCATGGGGGGGGGCTGTTCCTCGTCCCTGCCTGCAGGGAAGGCCATTTCCTCCTCCTCCTGGCGGTGGGGGGCAATGTCTGCCCTTGCAGCCCTCTCCTCCACATGCCCCCTTGCTTCAGCGAATGCAGGTGCTGCTATGAAAAGATTCACAACATGAATTACTCTCACACAGATGTCACAAAACACTAATAATATATAGAACAAACTATTGTTAATACAGTCTGCTTTTGTTGCTTGGCTTACCTGCCGGCCTTATTGCTCTTCTCTCGTCAGGCCTCCCTGCTTGCTCCCAAAGGTTCAACATTTCTTCATAGAATGCTGGCCTGCCTTCTGGGGGAGGATGGCTGTGGAATATCCGCCTGGCCCTGTAGAAAGCATTCCGCAGAACCTTGAGTTTGGATCGAATCTGTGCCAAGGATCTGCGGAATCCCCTACGGGCAAGCCTTCTGCGGATCTCCATATATGCCGCCCTATTAGGGTGGCAGCTAGACCCCATCAGTAGCTCTAGGTTGGGGCTGCGGGCTATTATGTGCAGCATTGCCCGAACCTCCTCTGTAATCCAGACCTGCCACCTGCTCGGCATTATTGCTGTACGCCTTCCCTTTGCAAACATTAACTTCCTGCTCCAACAGGGGTCGCCAGAGCGGAAGTTACACCACTGCGCATGCGCGAGAAAAAGGGCAGATCGCCATTACACAGAGCACGCGGGCGAGACTTGAGGTGCTTGTTGTTTTGGCGGAAAAGAAATCCTAGGGTAGGGTGCACTGCTTGGCTGATCGCCTTGGCTGATCCTTCGTTATAGAGCCTCGGTGATCATTGCACCATAAGCGCCAAAGCATTTCGGTTTTTGTTCACTTGAAAAGCGGAGGGCAGGGTGCACCGCTTGGCCGAGCGCCTTGCCTTTTCCCTTGGCTAGTTCGCATCGGTGACCATAGCGCCTTAAGCTCTCCAGCACCTCGTTCCGCCTTCATACTTTAGGTTTCATTTGGGCACTTTTGTAACTTTCCATTTATAAATGGCTTCCATCGCGCCTGAGGACAGCCAGAGAAAGCAGGCAAGGGGGGTCGTCTGGAGCCACACTGAGATATTAGAACTGCTGGCCGTGTGGGGTGATGAGAGAATCCAAAGGGAACTATATGCCAACCACAGAAACCACAATATATATGCCGAGCTGTCCGCGAAGCTCAGGGAAAAGGGGATCCACAGATCGGTGCCCGAAATTCGAAATAAATGCAAATCCATGAAATCTGATTACTCACGGGTGAACAATCACAACAAAATCAGTGGCAACTCCCCAGCTACTTGTCCTTTCTATCATGAGCTGGACAAATTTTTGAGGCACGACCGGTCGGTGTTCCCCAAACGGATATCTAAAAGCCTTAATGTCGTAAGAAAAGGCACCAGTGGCCCCAGCCAGCAGTTATCGGCGAAGGCTCCAACAACATCCCAGCAGCAGGAACCATGCACGACCACTGCTGTAACTGTGGAAGGTAGGTCTAACTTTTGGGGTCTTGAAAGGGCCATAGCCATGTGGGGAGGGTTACTCCCTTTGGCTCACAGTAATGGATAATTTTCCAAGGCCCTTTCTACCTGTATGGGTCTTCCGAGGGCCCTGGCCATGTGGGGAGGGTTGCTCCATTTGGCTCACAGTAATGGATAATTTTCCAAGGCCCTTTCTACCTGTAGGGGTCTTCAAAGGGCCCTGGCCATGTGGGGAGGGTTGCTCCATTTGGCTCACAGTAATGGATAATTTTCCAAGGCCCTTTCTACCTGTAGGGGTCTTCAAAGGGCCCTGGCCATGTGGGTAGGGTTGCTCCATTTGGCTCACAGTAATGGATAATTTTCCAAGGCCCTTTCTACCTGTAGGGGTCTTCCGAGGGCCCTGGCCATGTGGGGAGGGTTGCTCCCTTTGGCTCACAGTAATGGATAATTTTCCAAGGCCCTTTCTACCTGTAGGGGTCTTCCAAGGGCCCTGGCCATGTGGGGAGGGTTGCTCCCTTTGGCTCACAGTAATGGATAATTTTCCAAGGCCCTTTCTACCTGTAGGGGTCTTCCAAGGGCCCTGGCCATGTGGGGAGGGTTGCTCCCTTTGGCTCACAGTAATGGATAATTTTCCAAGGCCCTTTCTACCTGTAGGGGTCTTCCAAGGGCCCTGGCCATGTGGGGAGGGTTGCTCCATTTGGCTCACAGTAATGGATAATTTTCCAAGGCCCTTTCTACCTGTAGGGGTCTTCCGAGGGCCCTGGCCATGTGGGGAGGGTTGCTCCCTTTGGCTCACAGTAATGGATAATTTTCCAAGGCCCTTTCTACCTGTAGGGGTCTTCCAAGGGCCCTGGCCATGTGGGGAGGGTTGCTCCCTTTGGCTCACAGTAATGGATAATTTTCCAAGGCCCTTTCTACCTGTAGGGGTCTTCCAAGGGCCCTGGCCATGTGGGGAGGGTTGCTCCCTTTGGCTCACAGTAATGGATAATTTTCCAAGGCCCTTTCTACCTGTAGGGGTCTTCCAAGGGCCCTGGCCATGTGGGGAGCGTTGCTCCATTTGGCTCTCAGTAATGGATAATTTTCCAAGGCCCTTTCTACCTGTAGGGGTCTTCAAAGGGCCCTGGCCATGTGGGGAGGGTTGCTCCATTTGGCTCTCAGTAATGGATAATTTTCCAAGGCCCTTTCTACCTGTAGGGGTCTTCAAAGGGCCCTGGCCATGTGGGGAGGGTTGCTCCATATGGTTCACAGTCATGGATATGTTCCCAAAGGCCCTTCCTGATATAAGCAGCCTCTTAATTTTGGAACACTACTCTGGCCCTTGCAGTTGTTAAGTCATCATCCTATTCTGATTCCACCATGCCACACTACTAGCCAATTATAATGAAATCATGGGATGCCAATTGGATTAATGCACAATGAAGTGGGTGGTGGTGGAGCTAAATTTGTTCTCCCAAGGGTGCACACTGCTCTGTCCCTTCATCGCTATTGGCCAGCATGCAAGGGGATAAAGTGGGAAAGGAGATTGTGGCCAAATCAGTTTTCTTGGAAGGAAATCTTGTTCTCTTTTGACGCTCCATTTACTACAATACATATGCTTGGACGATAAAATGTATGCATGGATTCCATTATGCTTCTTTCAAGGGTAACTGTTACCTCTGCCCTATTTATATCCCACAGTTGTGCCGGCTATCACAGAGGACAACAATGTGATTCTGCAACTGCTCCCAGTGGATCACACAATGCCAGTGCCTCCTGCTGCGCATGAGGATGTTGTCCCCCAGGAGATACCAGCATCGCCAGCTGCTAGTGATGGTAAGATCTGGGCAGAGGTGGCCATTCTATTGCATTACTATCACAGCTTGGGGAAAACTGTCATGCACTCCTACCTTTTCCTTGTTTTTTGTGGCCCCTAGAGACACAGATCAGTGTGGAAGTCCAGCCGGAACAGCCCCTCCAATCAGAAGCTGGGGAAACACAGCCCACTGGTCAACACGATGCCACAGACACCCCACAGGAAACTGTGGTCCGGAGGGGTAAGCAATCGCAATTCCCGCCTACATAAGACACCGGGTGCACCAGCACAGTGCATGTCCCGTGAATCCTATCCTTACTACCATGTTTTTATTCCTTTGCATGCCATCAGAATGCATGATTGTGGCCAAGGAATGCACGATTTTATACAACCAT